>JAXIVJ010018831.1:0-15000 GCA_036785665.1 Chirona hameri
ATGTATATGTATATGTATATGTATATGTATATGTATATGTATATGTATATGTATAGAATACCGATACTCATACACTATATAACATATCATACTCTATCTATCTATCTATCTACTCTATCTATCTATCTATCTATCTAGATAGATAGATAGATAGATTAGATCAAATTGCTGAAAACCCACCTTTTTATGCGAAATGGTTCAAAATTAAGAGACAAAAAACGCGCCGCTTCGCGGCGCATATTACATACGTGAACGTGCGTCCTGATAAATCCTCGATGTCACGATGTTAGTTAACTATCTTTTTTTTTTGTCGTGAACGAACCCATAGGGCCCGCTATTTTGGCTTTTTATAATTTGTTTCATGTCTGGAAATCCATGAAACGTATTTGAAACTGGTAAGCAGTTGCACTCAAGCTGTTATAATTGTGTGATAAAAGAGTCGAAAAATACTACTGCGGCGAAATTCCTTCTGTCTTTGCGGTGGAAGAATCTCATTGAGTGGTTGCATTGGTGCCCTTGGGCTGATACATATATATTATAAAACCTTTCGAATTATTTTAGGACCTAGTTATCCAGACAAAAAAATAAAGCAAAAAAGTCCGCGACACTATCAGGCGCAAATCAATCAGTGTTCTTTTGCAGTACAAAAGGGTCTGATATAGACTGTACAGTGTACACACTGGCGGCTTCAGGGAGAGGACATGGGGGTCATGACCCCACATTTGGCCTTAAATGGGGGGGGGGGGCAACATGTCTTTTGACCCCACCTTTTGCTCCAGACACATTTCCTCGTTTTGACCCTGCCTCCTGGTTCCAATAGCAAAAATTAGTTCTCCAGCCAGCTCAAGACCAACATTTTGGAGCCGCTTCGCGGCGCAATAATAGTTGTATGGGTGTCCATTTTGCGTAAATACCATTGGTAGTAAAGTTTAACCCTCGCCCTACGGGAGCTTTTTTGACCTTCGCCCTACGAGAGGGGGGAGCTGACAGGCCCCCTGTTAGCTTCCAAACCAAGCAACTTAGAGCAATGCGGTAAGAACCAGCATGTTGCCTGTTATGAGAGGAATCTAACGTTATGCGATTTTGAGGTTTCAGGTCAACGGGTGACCTTTCAGGTCAAGTGAATGACTTCGGATTTACCACGTCCAGAACAGCGATTTTGCTCTTCAGAAAACCTCAAAATTAGAAATTGATAAATGTAAATAAAAAGGCATGTTCCTAGACCAGTTTTGTCTCAGAAATACAGAAAGGGTAATTATTTGTTCGTATCTTGTCAAAAAAGTCAAAAAAAGTTATTTGAAATAATGACGTCATCAGTTTCTTACACTTAGGGAGCCATTACTCAGTAACAAATACAGATATTGCTTTGCAATCTGGTATGGCTATTGCCCATACTCAGTTCTCTCACATATATTCCGGTTTTTCTAACATCTTTGAAAATTTAATTTTGTGGGGATTTTTTTTTTAAATCAGTTTTTGTAAATTTTAGAGATAAAAAACACAAAATGTTGCAAATCCGAGATTGCCATTTTAAAGAGAATGCCATTTTGTATCTTTGGTGAACTGTGTTTGCAATTTCCTTTAAAACTCTGTTTTCTACGATTTTTCAAATATTTATCATTTTTCCACCAACATGACGTCATCAAAACATGATTATCTCCCAAACTACTCAACCAATTTCAATTAAATTTTCACAGCATACGTATAATTGTTGCAAACTCAGTTACTGACATTTAAGCAAGATGCACTGCATGTGTACAAAGTTATTCAAGAAAAGCCTGTCAGGGCGAGGGTTAAAGGAAATAGTTCCCCTTCGGATTTTTTTGTTGCAGAACACGATTTTATTATATTTTTGAATACAGTTTTTTTTTCTTCTCAAAAATGTCCTAAATCGCGCCAATTCAGGACAGAAGGTCGTAAATCATTAATGTTATGATGTGCGTTATTGGTCTGCGCATGCTCCATGGCAGTGCTGGCACTTCCAGACGGTACGGTATATCATATATGCGCCGAATTCCTTCGCCAAAAAGTCAAATATCTTCGGCTGGAGAGTCTTTTTCAGTCAAGGAAACTTGCAGATAGGGGTTTCCCAACATGGGCTACAAAACAGCTATCTCAGTTTAAAACTAATGTTGAAGGTGAACTATTTCCTTTAAGGTCAGCTTTTGTGACAAATTTTCTTCAAGCCCTTCCATTCGCAAAATCCTGCCATTTTTTAGTTCAAGAACATTTTTGAAGTCCGCACGAGGCACAAAACAATAATATACACTGCTATCGCATGCATAAGATTTACTGCTCGTAAAAAAACGGCTACCTCCCCCCGCCCCCCCCCCCTCCCTGGTCACGAACTTCGACTACCCACTCTCTTGGTCAATTCTTCATCAGCCGTCTGGGGTCGCCCTTGACTGTACACATTATATATTTTAGTACCATCCGCGGCACTTTAAATGATATAAAGGGTACGACTGATATTGCAAATACCTAAGCCAACGTTTTGTCAATAAAAATACTGCAATAGGGGCACCCTCAAAATATAGTGGACCGAATCCGTTGAGTTTTCAAATTTGGGTATAGGTATAGGGGCACCATGCTGCAATTGATGCCCCCTCCCCCTTGAAGATTTTCTGGATCTGCCCTGTGGAGTAGATAAATATCTCTACTCCATGGTCAAAGTGCGCAAACTGGAAAACCTGGGTGTTAAAAGCATGGTATGAGAACTTGCCCCCGTTTTTTTTTTTGGGGGGGGTTAACATTAGGCCTACCATGCAATTCTTATTTCACAATCACAAGCCTATATATTGGTAGCATATATTGGAGCATGGTAATGATTGCACTTATGATCATGCCCCCTTAACTTTTAGTGGGTGAACATTATTTGAGTTATCAAGTTAGCTCGAGAAGAAAAAAAAATCAACAGAAAACGTATCAATGATGACAAGTCGAGAATATTCATAGTTGGAAGAATAATTTGTATATGACATAATTAACTCAAGGGCGTCGCCACAAAGTGACAAACCTTTGAGTGGGCGGGGGGGGGGGCAGTCAGGGGTTTGGGGTTGGGGGGAGCAGCCATTGGTGCTTTCCCCACTCCCATAGGGCTAATGTTTAAATTCTGCTAATCTGGTGCGAGGTGGAGCGAAAGCGATCCTGGGAGCCGGCCCCTAGGCCTCTCGGAGGCGGCGCCCCCTGTATTTAACTTCATGTGGCTAGGTTTTATGTGATGTTCTATTTTCGTTGAATAGGCTCACGCAGTGGCGCCCCCACCGGGGAGGCGTCTGGCACAACTTCCCCAGGATCGCTCCACTGCACCCCCTAGATTAGTAGGATTTTAACATGATCCCTATGGGAATGGGAGGGGGGGCAACACCTGCCTCCCTCCCCCCCCCCCCCCACACACACACCTGGCTGACTCCCCGTGGCGACGGCCTTGGCCTTACTCTCACATGTTACAACTCTTGTTTATTTTAACGTTAAAATCTTGAAAGATATCAGCTAACCTAAAACAAAAATACAAGTCAGACTGCGTTACCTTACCTAACACAGACTAAGAACAAATATTTATTTTAGCTGGATGGATAAATGTTGAGCTTTTGCCCTTCAAAAATGTAGTACCATGAAGTTTTTATCGCATATGGTATCACTCTGCTTTAGCGAAATGGCTCCCTATAAATCAATCACCAAAATCAACACAACAACACCAAAAAGTCCATTTGCCACCAAAATGAACAAAACGCCGCCAAAATCGACACTCCATAGCCAAATATATTAATGCCACCAATTTGAACAATGCCACCACCACATTGGGCACTTCCACCACAATATAACACATCCTGCAGCCGAAACGTCCACTTGAGTATCCAGATGGAAGAAAAAATGTCCAAAAAGGAAACTCACAGCCTAATTGGCTAATTTACCACCAAATCACTTGACCGAATACCAAAATATAGTAGGGAAGGTATAAATAAAACCAGAAATTAGTATATTTTACCTCGTCAGCTAAACAAGATCATATTCTAAACCAAACTGTCATGCCAGATAGCGTCGTGACAACTGACAAGTACGGGTCCCGCCGCCATTGAAATTGGAGGGTCCAAAAAACCGACCAGATTAGCCGACGATGTACCATGCTCCGCAACTATGGGACCGATCTACTTTATTTCTTCACCAATCGATTCCGACTGCTCGGAATGGGTCCGTTTTGAGTTGTATTCACTTTGGTGCAGTCTAAGTGGACCAAATTGGACCCGAATTTCCCCGTACCAATTTGCCGACGGCGTCATGCTCCGAGCCTATGGCCGGACCGATTTGGACGGGGTCTTCACGATTCGATCCGGCGTGGTCCAAAATGGTGCCGTTTTGAGTTTTATGCACTTTGGTCCAATGTAAGTGGACCAAATTGGACCAAAACCACCAAAAATCGTTGACAACGACGCCATGCTCCGAACCTATCAGACCGATTTGGGCGGGGTCTTCACCATTTGATCCGTAGTGGTCCGGCTTTAGTTTTCATTTGCATTTTGCCCACCCAGCCTAAAAATCCTGGCGACGCTATGAAGCTAGGTCGATCGGCATACCGATTTATCTTGGATTTATCCATCCTCCCCGTAACCTAAAACCCTAGCTCGATGTCCATGATCGCTGATAACGGCGAACAGGGAGTATGAGATGCTTCAATTACGTATACTCTGGCATGCCTTTGACCAGCAAGTTGCTTAAAAAGTTATTAATTTTAGTGATTGTTCGAAGTCCTCCGCCGGCACCCTGATGCTGTTCAATGTTCATGCTGCTTAGTCGGGTTTCTGTATTCCATATTCCATCTGGCATCGTTGGTGTGGATTCGTCTTTTTGGTGGTTGTCACAAACCGGACTGCGTGTATTCGTCCAAACTCAACGGTCATTCGAATACACACTAAAATGCAGACAGTACACACTAATGAGCAGACAGTTTAGAAGGGACCCAAATACTAAATACAAAGATACCACATCTCCTCCCTCCTAAATCAAACTACCATCAGATTTGAACCATCAAACTACCATCAGATTTGAACCAAATTACATTGCTGAATAAACTGAGTTCGACGCATATCTTCACTTACATACCATCAAACATAGCTTGAGTGATTACAGGCAAGTTTCAGTTCTGCAACACGAGTTACAATTTACAAGACAATAATTTACCATACCAACGTTCCAAGCAGAAGACACGAGAAACAGTTCCTTCCAACTGAAGTGAACTCATCTGTACCAAGGTTTACCTCACACTTTGACACATGACACTTTTGACATAGTCCTGATATTTACAAGGTAAATTCACCTTACGACCACTCCTGGTCGTCGCTGAACCAGGCGTAGCCATCGACGTTGGCTCGTCCGCCTCGACTCGGTCCCTGCAGCGAGGCGTCTCGGCAACTCGCGGCTGCTCCTCCGGTCCCGTCTCGCGAGGCGTCTCGGCACCCCGCGGCTGCTGTCGTTTCTCCGTCCCGCGAGGCGTCTCGGCACCTCGCGGCTGCTCCTCCGGTCCCGTCTCGCGAGGCGTCTCGGCACCCCGCGGCTGCTGTTGTCCTGTTCGGCGAGGCGTCTCGGCGCCTGCCGGCTGCTCTCCTCGCTCCTCCTCGGCCGCTGTCTCCGTTGAGGAGCGCGGCGTTTGAGTTGAGCGGCGCGGCGCTTGCTCCTCCGCGCTCGATGAAGGTATCTCTGCCGTGGTGTTCTGCGCTCCTGTGCTGCGTGTCTCCGGTGCTGTGGACCCTGAAGCACCCGCCAGACTCGCTGCGTCATACGAACCGGTGCTATGTTGCATCCTGACCTTTGGCGCTCTGTTGCTGTCTTCTTCCTTGCTGTCGCTTGGAAGGAGTTGTCCGGCGTGGCGGGACCACACCAGTCCGTCCACGGTCACCGTGTACGACACCGGACCGGTACGGCCTACCACTCTCCCTCTCTTCCACTTGGCTCCTCCAGCGTAGTTTCGCACGAGGACTGCTGCGCCGACTGTGAACTCTGGGAACTGTCTCGCTTTTCCCATCTGGCTGGCTTGGGCGTTCAGCACTTTTGCTGCTGGATTTGGTCGCAGCAGGTCCATCCTCGTTCTGACCCGTCGGCCCAGCAGCGCCTCGCCCGGCGCCACTCCTGTGGTTGCGTGCTCCGTGTTCCGGTACTTCATCAGGAACGACCCCAGCAGTGCTTCTACAGGTCGGCCGTCTCCTGTGGTCATAGCCGCCTTCAGGCTGTTCTTCATGGTCTGAACCATCCGCTCAGCCAAACCGTTTGACTGCGGTCGATACGGTGCCACTCTGATATGTTTGATGCCCAGCTTCTCCATGAAGTTTTCAAACTCCTGGGACGTCAGCTGCGGTCCATTGTCAGAGACCAGTTGGATCGGGATGCCAAACCGAGCAAATATGCTGGTCAGCTCCCTTATGGTTGCACCGGCCGTGATGTCCCTCATCGGCACGATTTCTGGCCATTTCGAGTGGCTGTCCACCAACACGAGGAAATACCTCCCTCGCATTGGGCCTGCGAAGTCCAGGTGAACCCGCTCCCAGGGATTTTTGGTGTGCTCCCATGGGTGCAGGAACACTGACGGTCTTTCGCTCCTCGTTTCTTGACATCCTGCGCATTGCTTTACCTGATCTTCAACGTCCTTGTCGACCTTTGGCCACCACACGTAGCTTCTGGCGAGCATCTTCATCCTGGTGATGCCCGGATGGCTGTCATGCAGCTCCTCCAGCACTCTGTTCTGTAGCGTCTTGGGGATGATGACTCTCGCACCCCAGAACAGACATCCGTTGGTGATGGACAGCTCTTCCTTCTTGCTGCTGAAGGCTTGCAGTTCTCCAGATAGTCTTGCTGGCCATCCCATCCTCACATACTGGCATACCTCTGACAACAGCACATCCCTGCTTGTCGCCTGCTTGATTTTGTCTGCGGTGAGTGGTTGGAGCTTCTCCATGTTCTCCAGGAAGCAGACCGTCGCTTCGTCTTGTCTGTGCACACCTTTGGTGTAGGGGAGGCGCGACAAGAAGTCCGCCATCGGGATCTCCTCCGACCTCCGGTACTCCACGTCGTACGTGTACGCCGCCAGGATCAGAGCCCATCTCTGAAGCCTAGCAGCGGCGAGGGCTGGGAACTGCGTCTTGGGCCCCAGGATAGAGGACAGCGGCTTGTTATCGGTGACTAGGGTGAACCGACGACCCCACAAGTACTGCCTGAACCTGGTGACCCCGAAGATTACCGCTAGACCCTCTCTCTCGATTTGCGAGTAGTTTCGCTCCGCCTTTGTCAGCGTTCTTGATGCGAACCTCACTGGTCGTTCTTCACCGTCTTGGCCTTTTTGCACCAGCACCGCCCCGATGCCGTACGGGCTGGCATCAGTGATGAGCCGCACCGGTTGCTTTGGGTTGTAGTGGGCCAGGATCGGTGCTGTCGCCAGTCTCTTCTTCAGCTCTTTGAAGCAGCTTTCCTCTTCTCTGGTCCACTTCCATGTCACGTTCTTCTGGAGCAGGTTGTTGAGTGGTGCTGCCACTGTGGCCATTTCTGGCACGAACCGCCCATAGAAGTTGACAGCTCCCAGGAAGCTGCGCAACTCCTGTTGGTTTTTAGGCTGTGGTGCCTCCAGAACAGCATCCAGCTTTTCAGCCACTGGTTTCACCCCTTGGGCGCTTATCTCCACTCCCAGGTACTTCACTGACTCAAGCATAAACTGGCATTTGCTTTTGTTGAGTCGGATCTTCCACTTCTTGAGTCGCTGCAGCGTTTCGTGCAGGCGCTCCACCGTCTCCTGGTATGATGTACCTGCAATGAGCACGTCATCCAGGAAACATGTGACGCCCTTCAGTCCTTGCAGGATCCTCTCCATCGCTCCCTGAAACAGTGCTGGGGAGGATGCAATACCATATGGAAGTCTTTTCATTTTGAGCAGCCCTTTTGGAGTATTTAGCACGGTTATGTCCTGACTATCTGTATCTAGCTCCATTTGCAGGTAAGCTGTGCTTAGGTCCAGTTTGCAAAAGCTGTGCATACCTGTCAGCGTAGTCAGGATGTCCTCCAGGTTTGGCATGGGGTGCTGCGGGACTTCTAGCTGTGGGTTAACTGTGCCCTTAAAGTCCCCACAGATCCTCACCTTTCCGCCTGGTTTTGGGACCACCACCAGGGGTGAGGCCCACTCTGCGTACTCCACCTTCACTGCCACACCATCTTCTTCCCATTTACGCAGTTCCTCATCAACTGCATCTTGTAGTGCGTATGGCACTGACCTGGCTTTCCTGAACACAGGCTTTGCCTCCTTTTTCAGGCTCAGTTTTGCTTTGATCTGGTCAATCTTTCCTAGCTCTTCCTTGAACACTTCTGCGTTCTGGTCTAGAACCTCCTTCATTGTCCTTTTTGGCTCATCCGGCTTCACCGCCTGGACGTGCTCTGTCAGACTTACAAGTCCTAGGAGCTGAGCTGTCGCTCCACTCAGCAGGGACACTTTGCCTTTGGCTGCAATCACCCAGCATGCCTCCACCTGCTTTTCTTTAGTGCCTGTTGTCGCCACAAACTGTCCGTCCAGTGCCAGGGGTATGTCAGTCCCATAGGGCATCAGTCGTCTTTTCGTTTTGCTCACCTGCATGCCTTTCAGCATCCGGAAGTCAGTCCTGGCCATGATGTCCACACTGGCTCCTGTGTCCACCATCACCTTCACTGGTTGCTTGTTGATGAACACAGTCACCAGTGCAGTCTCCTTCGGACCTTGAGTCGAGAACACAAAGTCCTTGTCAACAGTGTTAACCTGGGGAAACCTTCTGTTCCTCAGGTTCTGTGTGTCCATTCTGCTCCTGCAGGCCTTCGCGAAGTGATTTCTTCCTCCACACTTGGAGCAGGTTTGGCCCCTTGTTGCCTGACATTGAGCCGCTTTATGACCCTCTTCCCCACACCTGTAGCAGATCATTGGCCTTTCACTGCGTGCCTGATTCCGCCTTTCTCCTTCATGATGTCTTGTCGTCCTCCACTTCTGGTTGTTCTGGCTTGTCCGAACTCCAACTCTGCACACCTCCTCTGGTTTGGGTTTGTCTTGGACAGGTGGCTTTTCCTCCTGCAGGCTCATCCCTTGCAGCTTGGCTGCTTGCTCTCTCACTTGTAGGTGGGACTTCCACATCTTGACCACCTGAGACAAGCTCAGGTTGTCAGCTTCCAGAAGCCGCACCTGCAGGCCTGAGTAGGGGCACTTGGCTATCACCAGATCTCGGATCATGTTCTCACCTTCTTGTTCTCCGAACTGGCACCTCTGGCTTTGCTTCTTCAACCTACCCACAAACTCGACCACATCCTCATCTTTGTCTGTCATCTTCATGCTATGAAAAACATTCCGCTCAAACACAGGCCTTGTTTTCGGAGCAAAAAGCACCGTGAGCTGGTTCTTTGTTCTTTCATATGCATCTTCATTCTCATTTGGCTCTCCATTTCCCAGAGCTTTCACTTTTTGCTGCACTTCTTTCCCAGAATATGCAATAGAAGAGCTCTCTTCCTTTCTATCCCGATCACTCCTACTGCACACACATACAGCTCAAATCCATCTAGCCACAATTCAAAATCTTCTCCCTCCTGATACTTTTGTGGCGCATCCAGACCAAGACTCATCCTGCCTTCAGTGAAATTCTGCCAAAATCTAGGTCAAAATCCACTAACAACGGCTACTCACTGTGTCTGGACACTACTTGATAGTTAATATAGCCAATCTAGGTCTATATAACCTCAAAATTACGAATTAAATCAAAGCCTGGTCTATCTCATCCTCGTCGCCATTTGTCACAAACCGGACTGCGTGTATTCGTCCAAACTCAACGGTCATTCGAATACACACTAAAATGCAGACAGTACACACTAATGAGCAGACAGTTTAGAAGGGACCCAAATACTAAATACAAAGATACCACAGTGGTGAATTGGTATTTTTGGAGGTGGCTTGGGCCATTCTGGCATGTTTGCTAAGTTGATGGGGAGAGTGTCCACTTTGGTGGTGGAAATGGTCATTCTGGCTGTTCCATTAATTTTGTCCCCAGCGAAATACCATATCCGAAATGTAAACATTTTTACAACGGCGGAGCTGTGACGTTTGTTCAAGTGTACTGATCACTGAACTCCAATTGAAGAGTTAGGCCATTTTTATTTTGAATTTAGGGCATATTTCCAACCTTTGAGGTGCTTCTGAGTGGTTGAATAGCTTTGCAACAATGAGATACATATATTATTCAAATCTCGCTGCTGAAATAAGGTTAGGTGAGGCGTGACAGTGATGGCCAGCAGAGGTAAGTTGCACAAAACAAAGCAAACCTGAATCAGGGTGCTGTTACTCCAGTCAACCATTGATCAAAGTAATTATTGAAATGCATGCACCAGTTCAGATCATCTACCATAACATTGGACATGATGTAATACCATATGTTGCATGCTATTGGTGGTGTATTGATGAATAACCCTCACCCTACAGCCCCCCCCCCCCCTGATGTTTTTCTCGAATACCTTTTTACACATGTGGCGCATCTCACTGAAATTTTCAGTAGCTGAGTTTACAACAATTATACGTATGCTTTAAAAATTTAATTGAAATTGGTTAAGAATCTTTGGAGATAATCATGTTTTGATGTCATGGTGGAAAAACGATAAATATTTGAAAAATCGTAGAAAACAGAGTTTTAAAGCAAATTGCAAATGCAACGCACCAAAGATACAAAATAGCATTCTCTTTAAAATGACAATCTCGGATTTCCAAAATTTTGGGTTTTTGACCCCCAAAATTCCTTTTTTTGTGTGAAAAATCACCACAAAATCAAAATTTTCAAAGATGTTAGAAAAACCAGAATATATGTGAGAGAACTGAGTATGGAAATACACAAACCAAATTTCAAAGCAGCATTTCTATTTTTGACTGAGTGATGGCTCCCTAAGTGTAAGAAACTCATGACATCATTTTTTTAATAACTTTTTTGGACTTTTTTGGCAAGATACAAACAAATAATTACCTTTTCTGTATTTCTGAGACAAAACTGGTCTAGAAACATGTTTATGTACATTTATCAATTTCTAATTTTGAGGTTTTCTGACAGCAAAATCGCTGTTCTGGATGTGGTTGATCCAAGGTCATTCACTTGACCTGGAAGGTCACCTGTTGACCTGAAACCTAAAAATTACATACTGTTAGATTCCTCTCATGACAGGCAACATGCTGGTTCTTACTGTATTGCTATAAGTTGCTTGGTTTGGAAGTTAACAGGGGGCTGTCAACCTCTCCCCATAGGGCGAAGGTGAAAAAAGCTCCTGTAGGGCGAGGGTTAAGGGCAGATACACCCAGACTGGTTATTGATTCACCTTTTTTTTGGAAGGATTCAATCACAATTCATTTTGCAATATTAATGATTCAGTCACCATTTGATTCATGGATAACTATTTTGAGAAATTATTATTTCCGATTCAAAGATATAAAAAAAATAATATCAAATCACGTCTGACTCACCATTGAAATAGCATTGCACATTCTTTTTTATTGAATCATTCTTGTTTCTATGTGGGGTTTGATTCAATCAGCCTTGTTTCTATGTGGGGTTTGATTCAATCATGATTCATGAATAAAAAAATATGGTGGTGAATCAATTCTTCTTTGATTCAAGGGCTTTTAATTGAACGATTCCAATCAATTCAATCAGAGTTGAATCAATAACCAGTCTGGATACACCACTGATAGCATTGGCATGGATTTTTTTTTTTGGAGGGGTCCAGAATTTGTGCTTGGGTTTAAGGATGACAAGGTCAGGCCCAACATAACAAGCTTGGCTTAGCATGGGTCCTGATCTCAGAAATCCATCTCATCAAAACATTCAGACTAAATGTAAATTTTTATAAAAAATGTTCAATCTCCAAGTCCAGTCATACTTTACCTACCTTACCTTATGGTTAGCAGGATTGCTTAGGCTGTGGCCTATGAGGCCTGTAGTACCTGTTCTCATCAAGCTTGTGATATGCATTGTGACTCATTTGGTATCAGATATGCTGTAGGGCAAACTGCCATAGCCACAGGCACGTCCTAACCTCAGACTTTCATGCTATCAGAATGTAAACAATACACACTAAAGCACCAAGCTGATGAGTCAGTATCATCTGCACTCTGATAGCATGCAAAGTCTGAGGTTAGGAAGTGTCTGAAGATTCAACTTTTACCCTACCTGATGTGTGCTCAATGGGAATCCATTGATAAAAATACTGGACTTTTCATGCTATTGGAGGTGTATCATTGTGTTTGTGGGCCAATATCCTGTAACCATCAATAGCATGAAGTCAGGTACTTTGATTTCAGAGGTTGGACTTTTACCCTACCAGGCTGCTTATTGATTCAACTTTTTGGAATGATTCAATCACAATTAATTTTGGAACCTGAATGATTCAACACCATTTGATTCATGGAGAACATTTTTGAGAATTGATTCTTTCCAATTCAAAGAATACAAATAATAAATTCATGTTTGATTCAACATTTAAATATATATATGTTGAATTTATGTGAAATCAATAAGAAGGGAAACATACATACATATGATCATTAAAACATTGTTACAGCAATAATATGTCAGTATAAATGAATGTAGCCACTATAACTGCATTGTATTTGCCCAATTTACCAGTGTACTTGTGACTTGAATTGTTAAGAATTGTTAAATCTTTTGATTCAAGCAGCCTTAATTCCATGCAGGTTTTTATTCAATCATGATTCATTAATCAAAAGATCTGGTGGTGAATTGAATATTTTTTTATTCAAGGAATTTAGATTGCACGATTACAATCGATTCAATCAGAGTCGAATCAATAACCAGTATGCACCCTATATTAGGGAAGTAGTGGCCATATGATTTTGGTTTGCCTGAAGTGTCTTACATCACTTTTTAACCTTGTCCAGTAAATAATGCTGCACATAGTCTATAATTCACATATTATTGTCTAAATATGTAAAGGCCACAGTGTGCCCTTTCCTTAAAGTGTGTAGAATGCAAATATAGTGAAATGCTGTGGCATAACACATTGTGTGGAAGTTTATATCATGGCTGCTTGGTTGGATGTTTTGTTGGGTTGTCAAGAGTTAACTCATTGCTATTTCTCTGGTCATACTTTTCGCTGGCCACATTCTGTAGCTTTTTATCCAGAACATTATGCTCAACCTGGGTGTTAAAAGCATGGGGTGGGGACTTGCCCCCAAACAACTTTGTTTTTGTTTTTTAACATTATACCTACCATGCAATTCTTATTTCACAAGCCTATATATTGCATGGTAAGGATTACATTTATAATCATGCCCCTCTAACTTATATTGGGTGAACATTATTGGAGTTCTCAAGTTAGCAGTTGGGTGTTTGAAGTTCTAGGTAATCAGTTTGTGCTGAGGATTCAACAATTAGCATTAACTCGAGATATGTTAGTTTTTATCTTTTGCACATAAATATTCAACACCTGTTTGCTATAGTAGCCTAACTCATGATAACACATTAGGTGTGTGTGTGTGTGTGTGTGTGTGTGTGTGTGTGTGTGTGTGTGTGTGTGTGTGTGTGTGTGTGTGTGTGTGTGTGTGTGTGTGTGTGTCTGTGTCTGTGTCTGTGTCTGTGGCGCGTGTGGCGCGTGCGGCGCGTGCGTGTGTGTGACGTGTGCTTAATTTCAAAAGAAATAATATATTTTAAAGATATTTCAGTTTCCTTTGGTGGTTCTGGTTTCATGTAGATATAATTAACCAATCTACTGTGGTGTGATAAATCCACAGTAGAATCAACTGGGAATTATCTTCAAAATGTTTAAGACCAATATTTGACAACTTTCTTTCTATAGATCATGTGAAATTGAAAGGAAAATGTTTGAATGTCTGTTTTTGGGGGCTGTCCAACAGAAAACAACTAACCAGTTTCCTAAACTCAAAGGAAACAAAACTGTTTTAATCCTGGTTGCAATCATCAGTGTGAGGCAATAATGATTCTCAGTTTTGTCATTTAAATCAGCTGGGAAACCCACCATGTACCATGTATCATAGCTGTATGCTAGTTTGAGCTTAGCATACATGCTGTTATATCAGAAACGATGATAACCATAAAAATCAACTTGGTGTTATTCCAGATTGGTTAATTGAAACAGCTACAGTTCAAGTACCAACCAATTACCAAACTATCCCTGTTGAATATGTATGCACACTCCTGACCTAGCTGTTTTGCATGAACTGTTGCTAATGACTTAATGTCGACTTTTGCACTTCAAGGTGTGAGGTGAGAGTTCACAGGCTGCTTCATTGTGAAATTAGACCAGTGTGGGATAATGTTTTGCAGTCAGTTCTAGTTGCATGACTATTGGTGTGATGATGAAACTGGCCCAGAAGAACAAAATAGATAGTGCTATGTTGCCTCTAAATGAAGAATATGAAGAGACAATAGCGTCATTAAAGGCTGAGATCAGCAAATTTTGGGTAAGTGAATATGTGTCTGGCAGAAGTGTTAGACAGACCATTGCCATATTTTCGTGTGGCCCTACTTCTAACATGACATACTTAGGACATGTTCCAGTGACGCCTGTAACCTCCTCTAACCTCCTCCAAGTTTCTCCAACTTGCAACTGTCTGTGTAATATGATAGGACAGTTGCAAGTTGGAGCAACTTGGAGGAGGTTAGAGGTGCCACGGGAACAGGCCCTTAGTATCCACCCTTGTGGAGTAAGCAATAGGCAAGAGGCATGTTTACATTTATTTAGTTGTGAGCCCAACTGCTGGCAGTTGTTCAACATTGTTAACAATTGTTTAACATATCCTGTTTTGATTGAAATGGTCAAACTACATTTAATTCAAACAATTATGCAGATCATTGCAATAAGCTTAGGAGTGTCACATGATTTTCACACACCACGCATCATAACGAACCTATCATAAGAGTCTTGTGTGCCACTCCTGCAGGATGAGCTGGACCGTCTTCAGACGCAGGTGAAGGAGGTGACTGCTGAGAACGAGACGCT
>JAXIVJ010018832.1:0-21871 GCA_036785665.1 Chirona hameri
TGAAGAGTGATTTGCAAAAGATGAAAATTAGATTTGACACGACGACTCGTACACCTGCTACCGACGAAAACATGAACGCAAATTCAACAAAGCAATTACATTCGCTCAGACGTTATCTTTAACTGAAATCGCACGCGTCTTTCTGCTGCTCGATCACCAGCGGGAGGTTCTCCTCGCCTGTGACGGCTGTGACCTTTGTGCTCGGGCTCGACCTCGGGCCCGATGGGGCAGTGAGGCAATCGTTAGGCCCGCGAGATGCTCCGTCACAAGATGAGACGGCCGACGGGTCGACGCGAAAATGACGCACAATGTGCTGCCGGGCGATGGCGGTGCGGCTAACCGCCGTCGAGAGCGAAAGTCCCAAGAGTCGCGCACCAGGATTACCAAAATAATTGTCGGTGGCCTGTCTGGTATGACGTAACCATATCCGGAATAAATGAATCCCCTCAAAATACTGCATGTAAATACTCCCCGTTCGTCGTTTCTCGGTGAAAACGAAAGTCGGATGGTAATTCGATGAGCCAAAGGCCTGTGATTATGATAAACGTTAGTGAAAACAGATTTGTGCTTTTAAATAGAAATGTTGTGGTGGCCGGTCCGCGGTATGGGGCCCGAGTGAATGCGGCGTGACTAATCTTGTGACGAGCGTGCTCTAATGTTTGGGGGTGGGCGCAGCGGGGTTTTCACAGCCCTCGGTCGAGATGACGTTTCACTTTGTTGCTGTGGCGGCGCCAAGGTAATCGGCAGATGGGTATGGATTCGGGCTGCGCCAACCAGGACAATACCGAACTAATGATGGTGTGATTGTAAGCCGTCTTGCCTACTGGATAGAAATGTGTGATGATTCGTTGGTCGGAGAAGGGGAATTGGAAAACGAAACAATGGACGTAATATGCGTAGTAAGTGTAAAAGTTTATAATATTCTTGGCATGTATTTTGGTGACACTTTGGATATACAAGTTTGCAACAAAAGTGAACCATTCCACGACTCACACTGGGTCATGTTAACAAGAAAATACCAGCAAATCCACTATTCACATACAAGATGTCAGTTGTAACATTTGAAGAACGCATCTTTACCACCCATCATATTGATACAGTACGATGATCCAAACTAATCGAAGAGGCTAAAAACATTATCTTTCACTGTAAACGTTATACAAAAGTACAATCTAATAACATCTCGAATCATTTCTCAATTCCATAACAGACATTGAATAAGCCATACATTGGATTGTGTTGAGATCATCTCATCGCCTTAATCTTTCCCCGTTCCCTAGATCACAGTCAATCGTGTGCGATGAGCCTCGTTCGTCTGAAAGGGACAGTGCGAGCACGACTCCATCACACACCAACATAACGGGCAGTGATTGTCGCTCAGTTTATAGCCCCCGACATCGAATCACCAGCATAAACTATACCGTGACAGATGGCAACCACTGGCTGCTGAGTTTGCTCTGCACCCGACTCATGGGCAGTGAGCAGAGCTAGATGGCGATGTATGCGTCATTGGCAGTGGCAGCGGTTCTTTTCCCGGCAGCTCACCAGTCTGTCAGGCCAGCGCACCTGGGAAAGCCAAACGGCCACACATTAACGACGCACAGAATAGACGCCTCAGCACATACACGACGCGAACAGCGCTCGTTATAATATGTGTCATGGCGTTAGCAAGTGAAACATTGAACAATTCGCACAAGAGTTACTTCTCAGTCACGCAAGGACACAGAAATGTGGTTCCAGATTCTTTTAATAAAAATACAACTTGAAGAAAACATCATTAAAACTCAGTTGTTCACCTTCAAAAAGTCATTTAATCTTTCCACCGATATTCAGGCTGCGGCCACCCAAAAACCAATTACGATGTCTTCTTGGCGAGTAATCAAGTGTCATTTAGGATGATGTCATTCTTCGCCTGATGCCGTGGTGCCCTTTTTACGAGCAATCAAATCACCGCGCCTTTGTCCGTCCGATGAACGTACATTTGTCACCCTGGTGGCGATTTCCCAAGGCAGTGCCACATGTCCTCGGCCAGGTGATTTTTCACTGGCATGAACGCTCAGCAGGTTATCACAGACTTGGACATCGATTGTCTGAAACAGCGGCGACGAACCGGCGTGGAGAACAGCGCAGTCAACAGCGCGGCGCGGCGAGTCCGTTAGCCTTCACGCGAACACGTCAGTCTTCGCCAGACGGCCGTCAGCACGTGAACAGAAGAAACACACCGAGACCGTGAACAGTGAACAGACCGAACACTCAGCTGAGAGCAGTGGCCATACGCTCACCGCGGCTCGTGACCAGTGAACAAGCACACCGATGCTGTCTGGCTCTACAACATACTCGCTGTGTACACCAAACTTAGCAAAGGTTATCTGCCACTGTTGGAGAGCATTGCGCCGACTGGTAAAATCATGTCCGGCCGGACTGCGTGAACTGTGATTGCAATGTGGTGGCGTTTTGCCACCTCGGACATCTGATAGCAGTGCGACCACGATGGGTGCAGGTTCGCCATTTGGTTCGCATCAAGGTGAATAAATATACGATTAAGCCCACGAATTAGACTCTACACTGCGAACTCTGTTATTGAGTAATGGCCTACACAGGTTAATCATCATTCGGACTGTGGTCTAGTGTCTGAGAAAGAGAAAGGTTACGACACTAGAGCGTCAGCGCGGTGCTATAGGCCGGGTAGTATGTCAGCGTGTATTGGGGCAATTCCGTCAGAGTGTATTGCAGGCATCCCGCAGCGTGTATTGGGGCATCCATCACAGGAGTCGTGATATTGCCGGAACACGCTCCGACCTCAAGCAGAGCCGCATCAGGCGATGGGTGTGGGGTGGGGCTGAGAAGAGTTCCCGTTCGAATGTTCACGAGATTATTAGATTACTCCGAGGTGCATTGCAGCATCCTGGAAAATTTAGAGTTACTAATCTTTCGATTTGTTAACATTGACGATTCAACCTTGAATTGTATGGGGGATTATAAATACAGCGACACGAATTCGTTGTCGGTCGAATTTGACAATAATTTGTTTGAGGGGCGATCTATTGCTCATTGAATGCTGAACGTTCTACTATTGATTGATCACAAACTAAACTGATTCATTAGAACAGGAGACAATGATTCAATATATTCCGTATCATATATTTCGCTCACATAGCCAGTAAAAGTTACCAGAAAAGTAGCAACTGTAGCAGTAACAGTAACAAAAGTAGCAAAGAAGTAGCATTATGTTCAGCGGAAATTTATTGGTCTGATGCTGATTTCGAGTTAGATGTTCTTAATTGCCCCTGGGATATCAGTTTGTGCTTTCATCTTTTGGACTGTGACAATGTCAAACTCTTTGGTTGGAACCCTGACCATCAGTGGACACTCCTCGAGAAACCTCAGAGACACCGCGGAGACGTCGCAGTGGCCACCTCGGAGAGCCCGCAGGTCACAGGACGAGCAGTGCGCGCGGTCGGGATGGACGCGCTCATTGCGTCAATCCGTGAGACAAGGAATCACACAGAGCGCGATGGTGATGAGCACGACGGCATCTGCGGCCGGGGCTAGAGGGGTCATGAAGCGAGAGTTGGAGGGGCCATGATGGGGCCGTGAAGCAGACGGAGCGGTCACAGCTCGGTCACGCTGGGCGCACCGGAACGGAGAGAGGCAGGGAGGTAGAGGTAGAGGGGCAGAGAGTAAGAGAGGCGGTAGGGGCAGAGAGGCAGAGATGCAGAGAGGAGAGAGGCAGAGAGGGCAGAGAGGCTAGAGAGGCAGAGAGGCAGAGAGGCAGATAGGCGAGAGGCAGAGAGGCAGAGAGGCAGAGGGGGCAAGAGAGGGCAGAGGGCTAGAGGGCAGAGGCAGGAGCAGAGAAGGAGAGCAGAGAGGCAGAGAGGCAGAGAGAGTAAGAGGAGCAGAGACAGAGAGGCATGAGACGCAGAGAGGCAGGAGGCAGAGAGGCAGAGAGGCAGAGAGGCAGATGAGCAGAAGTAAGGGACTGAGAGCCAGAGAGCAGAGAGGCAGAGAGGCAGAGATGCAGATAGGCATGATAGGGAAGAGGCAGAGTGCAGAGGGGCAGAGAGGCAGAGAGGCGCGAGAGGCAGAGGAGCAGAGAGGCAGAGAGGCAAGATGGCAAGAGGCAGAGAGGCAGAGAGGCAGAGAGCAGAGAGGCAGAGGGCAGAGGCAGAGAGGCAGAGAGAGGAGTGCAGAGAGGCAGGGGAGAGTGGCAGTGAGGCAGAGAGAGGCAGAGGCAGAGAGGAGAGAGGCAGAGTGGCGATGATGAGGCAGAGTGGCAGAGAGCAGAGAGGCAGAGAGGGCGAGAGAGGCAAGAGCAAGAGCAGAGAGACAGAGAGCCAGATGAGCCAGAGCAAGAGACAGAGAGCCAGAGAGCCAGAGAGCCAGGGAAAGCAGAGAGCAGGGAGGTAGGGGGCAGGGAAGCAGGGAGCTAGTGAGGCAGGGGACAGAGAGGCAGAGAGGCAGAGAGCAGACGAGCAGAGAGGCAGAGAGACATAGAGGCAGACAGAGAGGCAGAGAGGCAGAGAGGCAGGGGGCAGGAGAGAGGAGAGATGGCCGAGAGGAGAGAGAGGCAGAGACATGAGCAGAGGCAGGAGGCAGAGAGGCAGAGCGGGCAGAGCGGGCAGAGCGGACAGAGCGGGCAGAGCGGCAGAGCGGCAGAGCGCGAGAGCGGCAGAGCGGCAGAGCCGGACAGAAAAGCTGAAAAAGCTGAAAAGCTGAAAAGCTGAAAGCTGAAAAGCCTGAAAAGCAGAGAAACAGAGAGCAAAGAGACAAGGAGGCAGGGGGCTGCCTTCCCCATCGATTCATGCTTTTACTGAAGTTGTTTTAGAGATCTAAAATATTTGTGAGGGCATGCATCGCCATTAAATACACTATCAGAGGTTCTATAACTTCGTACCACGCTGGTTCTGTCACCTGGTGGTCAAAGCCTAGTACGCTCAGTTCATTAACTGACACCGATTGCAGCACCAGCAAGCACAGACGCTTTGCAGAGATCGACCGGGCCCATAGCCAATAGAGAGTGACTCGAAACGAATTCCACTCCGTTTTCAACAACTCGCAAGTAAATTTGCCCACTCTGACCTCCAGAGGGCCCCGTCTGACTTCTAGAGGGCCCACCCCTGACCTCCAGAGGGCCTATTCTGGCTTTGAAGAGGCAATTCTGGTTTTTAGATGCCCATTTTGACACATGAAAGGCATATTTTGAACTAAAAGGGTCTATTCTGGCTTACATTTGTCTTCAAGGTCAAAAGGTTCACCAAGGCTTCATGGGCCCACCAAAGGTCTTGGGGGCCCATTTTGTTACATGGCCCCCTCCTTGACCGAATCCTGGATTACGAATTGTGTATTATCGATATTCGTAGCATTGTGGAATGCCGATTTGCTGCGAGCTAATATGCCTGGATTTGGTAGATTGATAGTGTCATCTGAGTATGACATGCAGCAGACCTGACCTACGACGTAACCCTGACCCCACTCGACCTCACATGACCCTAACCCTCCTGATCCCACTCGACCTCACATGACGTAACCCTGACCCCACTCGACCTCACATGACCTAACCCTGACACCACTGACCTCACATGACCTAACCCTGACCCTCACTCGACTCTCACATGACATATCCCTGACCCCCCACTCGACCTCACATGACGTAACCCTGACCCACTCGACCCTCACATGACCTAACCCTGACCACCCACTGACCTCACATGACCTAACCCCTAACCCCACTCCGACCTCACATGACCTAACCCCTGACCCCACTCGACCTCAAACGACCCTAACCCATGACCCCACTCGACCTCACATAACCTAACCCTGACCCCACTCGACCCTCACACGACCTCAACCAGACCCCACTCGACCTCACATGACCCTAACCCTGACCCCACTGACCTCACATGACCCTAACCCTGACCCCACTCGACCTCACACGACCCTAACACTGAACCCGCTGACCTCGCATGACGTAACCCCTGACCCCACTCGACTCACACACTGACTAACCCTGACCCCACTCGACCCCTCATACGACCTAACCCTGACCCCACTCGACCTCACATGACATAAACCCTGACCCCACTCGACCCTCACATGACCTAAACCCTGACCCCCACTCGACCTCACACGACCTAACCCTGACCCCACTCGACCTCACATGACCTAACCCTGACCCCACTCGACCTCACATGACCTAACCCTGACCCCACTGACCTCACATGACCTAACCCTGGCCCCACTCAGACCTCACACCGACCTAACCCTCGACCCCACTCGACCTCACATGACCTAATACTGACCCCCACTCGACCTCACACGACCTAACCACTGACCCCACCCCTGACCTCACATGACCTAACCCTGACTCCACTCGACCTCACATGACCTAACCCTGAACATGCTGACCTCTGTTGACCTGACTCTGAACTGACCTGGTGAATGGAGGGTCGGCTGACTGCCCGCGGGGTCCCTCCGGGCGACCTCCAGGGTCACTGTCGGACCGCCGACGCACCGACTTGAACAGAGTGACCGCTTCACCGTGAAGCAGTCCCTGCATACTCTCACCATTGAGAGTCAACACCCTCATCACCTGCAATGCAAAAGAAAAGGGATAAAACAGATACCGGCCGGAATATAGCTAAGCGGAAGTTGGTATCAATCGCGACAAGTCATGTATCGCCTGATTTAAATCATTGCAAGTTCTTTTTCAAGTCAGAGCTTGTTTAGTCGAGTGTTTCGAGGCTAATATAAGACTGTAATAGCATAATATATAATTATTATACCCACTAAGAGACAGGCCCCAGAGTGAACAGAGATAGCACATATCTACTGTTTGTTAGTGCACTTACCTTCCATGAGTTTATCAGCTGCCTGCCCGTTGGGGAACACCGTCTTGACGAAGATGCCCATGCTGCCCTTGGGCGAATCCTTGCCGCCGACAATGCTGAAACCCAAGCTCTTCCTGCCGGCTCCCTTCTCAAACGTGAGCGTCAGCACGGACGTGGCCAGCGACTTGGGCCGGCGCAGCGTCCCCGCTCCTGACGATGATCTGCCTGACCTCTGGCCGTGCCGCCGCCGCACCAGATATTTGGCCAGCGAGGGTGACTGCGAGCCAACCAGGGACAGCTCGGACGTGCCGGACATCTTGGAATCGGGCCGCGGGTACTCCTCGGCCTCGGAGACGTCGTACGGCTCAGAGCCGGTGGCCGGGTACTCGAGCGAGTCGTCCGGATCGTCCAGATCGTCAGGCGAGCTGGCCGCGCCGCTCGTGTCCGGCACAGAGATGACCACCACGTGCTGGCCGGCCGGCTGGCCCGGCTGCAGCCGGCCAGGGTTGAAGTCGCGCGCTATGACGATGTCCAGCTCTGGCGACGGGTCCTGCAGCACGTCCAGCACCGACTCGAGGGCACAGCCGCGCAGCCGGCGGCCGTTCACGTTCACTATCTCGTCGCCAACCTTGAACCGGCCGTCCCTGAAATAAAGCGCCTCGCGTTTCAGAACGGAGGCAAAATTCGTGTATGTATTCGGGCACATCCCGCAAATCCTTCATCCTTGGCATATCATAAGCAGCATTAACCAAATAGGCATAATCAGCTAAAAATTACGAAAATACTGAGAAGTATTGTCACTGGCGTAGTTACCCAACACGAGTTAGGGGCTAGATTTGTGTTCAATAAACCTAGCCTACACAATTCATTTCTCAAGTGATTTGTGCCATCTTGCATCGCGTTTTCTAATAGTAAAGCCTACAAAAATAAGATTGAACACGTTCCCTTATATGTTTCCATTTCGGTCTGTCGTAACAGCAGCTAATTGAAAGGTCTGACTAATTGAGGAGAGTTGACGGACTGCAGATGAGGAGCTGTCCGGCTGCCTGAAGGAGTGAAGACTTTCATCTAAATAATATCCTGCACCCCTGGATATTTTGATATAACATCATCCTTGTCTGAGCTTCACTGCTATGCATTAATCCGCTATACTCTCCCACTTCTCTTGTCTATAGCGTCATCAGCCAACACCTGACCTTTCTGATATGATCAAAGTAATCACGTTGGCGTCATTCGCCCAGGATGACATCCGCGAATCAAGTCATATCAATATGTCGACAGCTAGCTTACACCCAGTGATTTAATCCCAAAAGCCTTGTTTTGCTTGTATTGCTATGCATAAATTTACGCACCTGGCTAACGCTCCTCGATGATCCATTTCAGCAATGTAGTAATCCCGGGAGGAATTCATCGCTATGGACATGCCGAGGGTGTCCGCTGAGCTCTTCTTGATCCTCAGCAGCTTGAATTGTTTGTTACTGATGTCCGAGTCTGCCTCTGACTTGGCGTATCTGCTGTGTTCGGCAGGGCGGCGCGGCGGGTGCCTCGCGAGCCTCTCCGTGTCTTGCGGAGGTGGCACCAGACGGGTGTTTCTGTGACCGAAATCGAGTGGCAGCGCCGACAGTCTGTCTCGGCGCGGGTCAAAGTCGGTCTGCAGGGGAGGTTTTCTGCTGCGCCTGGCGTCCTCGCGCGGCACAGACAGCTGGTTACCGGAGCTGCCGAGCTGGATGTCGTGGGAGGAGGTGGACAGGCTCCGGTGTCGGCCGCTCAGGCCGGAACGGGAGGAGACGTGCTTCTGCCGGACGGAGCCGGTCTCCAGCTCACCGTGCCGGGTCAGCTGAGACAGGGCGCCGCTCAAGTGACCACCCCGGCTGACGGCCGGGTCGGAGCGGCGGGTCGGGGTCGGGGAGCGACTACTACCGCCAGGCTCCGACCGAGCAACCGGCCGAGACTGGGAGGGCTCCCGGTATCGTCGTGACTCGGAAGGAGTCTTGGCACGATGGCTGGCCGAGTCGTGACTCGGGTGGCCGTGGAGGGCGGGTCGGATGTCGGAGGCGGTCAAGGGCTTCCGGCGCTGACGCTTCAGCGTGCCGCTGGGCTCGGAGTGTCGAGCGCTGTGCCCGTCCCTCGTCTGCAGTCGGTGGGGACTCCGTTGACCGCGGGTGGAGTCAGAAGGGTGAGGATCGCCGCCGACTGCACCGTCATGGTGCCGGGAGTTTCGGTCACGGGTGAGTTCCAGGTGGAATGAGCTGTATCCTCGACTTGCGTCCATGTAGTGTGGGCTTCCAGCCTTCCCTGTATCCGAATAGTGAGGGCTTGGGCCTCTTCCGGCGTCGGAATAGTGTGAACCAATGCCTCTGTGGTGCGGGCTATGGCCACTGCCCCTTTCCAAATGGTGCGGGCTGTGTCCTCTGCTTGTTTCAGCATAGTGGGAACTACTCCCCCTGCCGTTCTCGTGGTGACCCGACCTGCGTTTCTTCAGCGTGTCCGAGTGATAAGCACGATGCACTTCATCACTCATCCTTCCCGCCTCCCGCTGCCGCTCCCCTCCGACGTCGAAGGACTCCATGGACTCGCCGTCCTGTTCGGCAGACATGTCAATGAACACGTTACAGTCCCAGGGCAGTGATGTCTGAGTGGACGCCGAGGTGTCGCTCGTCTCTGGCACGGCCGGCGGTGACCTGTGTCGCGTCTTCTGCGGCTGTCTCGACCCCGTCTCGTGCCTGCCCTGGCCGGCCCGGACACCCTCCCGCTGCCCCGGCGATTTCGAACTCCACGAGCCCGTCTGTTTGCTCGTCTTCGGCTGACGCAGGATCGTATCGTTGTTCTCCGAAGCGAACGGCGACTCGGTGGCGTCCAGTTCGTCGTCCTCGGAGTCGGCTGGACGTGATGTCGAGTCAGCCACGTGCAGCAGGTTGTCGGCAGAGTGCCGATGATGCCTCGCTGAGGGGCCGCTGGCTAGGCCATGGGGCCGACCTGTGGTGGAAGTTCCGGTGAAGTGGAGCCGTAGGGTCGACCTGCCACCTGCCGCCGGCGATCCGTCACTCGGCCGTCCGCTGTCGCTGTCGTAACCGCTTTCGTTGGAGCAGCCGTGACTGAGTGGCGGAGGCTTCCAGGGGAGGTTGGAGCCGTGGACGCTGCCGGGAAGGATCGCCTCAGCCTCGGCAGTGCGCGCGACGCCGCTGCGGGGCACAGAGTGGCGGCCAGCTGCCCCACTCTGCCGGACATCGCTCGCCGCGGCACTCTTGCTCGCTTTGGACTTCTGGAAGTTACGGTTCAGCGTGTGTGAGTCCTTCAGAATGCCTTCGTGACTCCTGGGACGAGACTCTTTGGCGGCGGCCTTGCGTCTCCTGCGCACCTCACTGTTGTTGGCCTCCTCTCCCTCTGGAAGAGAGGGCAGGCGGGCCATCGTGTGCCGCGCGGATTTCGTGCTCCTCGTGGACGCTGTGTCAGAGCACGCCGAGAATCCCCCGCCCGGACCCCAGATGTCCAGCTCGGAGAGTGGTGAGCGGTCTCCGCTTGAGTCGGACCGCTCCACCGGCATGTTCAGCTGGCTCGTGGACACGCTGCGGTACAGGCTCACGCTGCGTTTCACGGCGTTGCCAGACCTGGGTGCGGTACCAACCGAGCCGCAGCCGGAGCCGGGGCCGGCACCGGACAGGCAGTGGGTCCCTGAGCTGCACGAGGAGGGTCGGTCTCCGGACCGTCTGCCGCCTGCCGGCCGCCGGCTCAGTGTCTTGGAGCCGCTGGTGGCGCCCCTAACGGCCGGTTTGGTCAGCTCGTCCGGCTCCTCGGAGACGGTCCACTTGCGTCGACCGAGAGATGGCGCGCTGAGCTGCTCCGTACTTATGGAGCGGGTCAGCTTCGAGAGCCGGCTGCCGACACGACGGCCCCACGTGGACGGCTCTGAAACGGAACACGACCAGTCAGTGGTGGGCATAGTTCATTTAGATGTTTGGTGACCCCAGGTCCCTTATTTTGCTTCTATGTACTACTGTCCATGGAAGCATCGTCCCAGCCTTCCCAAAACTTATAGAGAGAGTTGTTCAGCGATAACTGTACTCTTACATGGCCAACAGTCGCCTTTTTTCCTCATCTCAGCACTGTTTTCTTTCAAATCGCTCCACATAAACCGCGCTTCTTACCATATCCGGTCATATCCTTTCCGCCCCCGACCGCCAGGACATCACTCTCCTCTGTTTACTTGACCTGTCAAAATGCTTTGACGTGATCGGCCACGTAAAGTTCCTTTCCAAACTTCAAACCTATTTTATCGATCGTACCTGGTTTTCCTCTTATCTAACTGGCCATACTCAATCTGTTTGTACAGCTGACGGGTGTGGGAACCGCCACGTTTCCCGCTCCCTACCCAATCCTATCGGTGTTTTCCAAGGATCCTCACTCGGCCCACTCCTATTCCAGATTTTTGCCAATGACTTATCCCTCTATGCACCGCAGGCGCACGTGGTGCAGTACGCTGACGATACCCAAATTCTGGTCTCAGGCAAAAAATAATTCCTCCCTCAGCTCATTGCTACCATGGAACAGGCTTTATCATCTCTCGACACCTGGTTCCATTCCCATGGTTTGAAAGTTAATACCGGGAAAACAGAGCTCATTGTCTGTCAAAATTGTTCCCGTCAAAATTGTTGTGGCATGACCACGACCACCATTCGGTTCCGTGAGGACATAGTGCGTGAGAGCCCCACGGTGAGGAATCTTGGCGTACTGTTCGACAAACACCTCTCGTGCGACTCACATGTATCTGCCCTCGTCACAAATGTAACGGTATCCTCATCGGCCTGTCTCACTTTCGTCATCAGATCTCCTCGTCACTTCTACCTGTTATAGTCCACGTCTTGGTCCTCTCGCACGTCCGATATTGTTTGACGGTCTTTGGCAACGGGTCAGAAAATAGCATACAGCACCTCCAAAAGATACTCAATTTTGGCTTGCGCTGTCTCTGGCCGCCATAAATTCGACCACTTATCGGACGTGCGAGACGAACTGGGCTGGCTCACCGCCCGGCAGCTATACAAACTTCAATCTCTCAACCTTCTTCACAAAATTCGCAGCACCGGGGAACCGCAGGCTCTCGCTTACCAGCTTTCGGCCAATTCTGAACTTCGTTCCAGAAGCGCCCGCCAGGACGCTGATTTGGCCCTCCCGCGCGTGAGAACTACAACCGGCAAGCGTCGCTTTTTATATAGTACGGTGCAGTGGTACAACACCCTGTCTCGGGACATTCGTGATATGTCTTCACCGTCATTTAAACGTAAAGTTGGCGCTGTTTTACACGACATCTGATGTGCTGTGCTGGATGTGTGTGCTTGCGATCGTGTACGTGTAGTGTGTGTGTTTTGTGTTTCTACTCAGTGTACGCATGTGAGTGAGTGTCGTTTTTAACATGACGCTCATCTTTTAACCCTGACACGACGCTCAGAATAGCCGGTTTTTTGTATCGGATAGTGTTTTTACCGTAAATACATACTGTTCAGTGACCGTATTAGCTTGTATTGCCTCTTCGAAATGTTCGATTAATGACTTTAGGTAAAATAGCATTGCATTGCTGTGACCTAGCTTTTTACTTGACAATAACGTTGGAGGTTTTTGGAAGAAATATGAATAACTGGAAAAACGAAGCCATTTTCAAAAACAATATCATATATATTTCGACAGTTTTCGAAAAGCAATGCCGTCCTGAACATGCATCATTAATTTGTATTCTAAAAAACACCAGGCGAAGAGGGAAATAGAAAACAAAGACAAGGAAATGTCAGTGAGATTTGATATGCATCTGTGCTACTAATCGTTTACCAATGTATTGAGACATTACTTGGTCAATTGAGTTATATCCCATTAGCTCGACATGCTGCTAATCGTTTACCAATGTATTGAGACATTACTTGGTCAATTGAGTTATATCCCATTAGCTCGACATGCTGCTAATCGTTTACCAATGTATTGAGACATTACTTGGTCAATTGAGTTATATCTCATTAGCTCGACTTTGACCGTTTCCTTTCACCCAATGACTACACCTCTCCACTATAATGAACCATAGCAAAACAATTATGACAAAATATCGTGAGTGAATCAAGAGGGGTTTATTTAACCCGCGCCGTGCCGGTGCTCGGCGCCACCTTCGCCGTGCCGGTGGGGGGAAGTTGGCAGTTGGCAGTCCGATTTTTGAAGTTTTCAAAGTTGGCAGTCCGATTTTCGACAAAGGGGCGTTTGGGCGTAAAGTTTGATACGTGATCCTCACTCGGCTATTGTGTAGTGTTTCTAGTCATCTACCATTGTGGGATTCACAATGTCAATTTCACTGTCAATTTCGGGAACAAATAATTTTTAACACGCGCCCTGGAGGGCCTCTGAGAATTACACGCCCTGGAGGGGGAGGGCGGATTTCGCCCGCCCCTATGATCTCGAAAACCACGCAACGTAGCGACAAGCAGAATACGGAGTTAGATAGCTAGAGACAAGCGATATCGAAAGAATATCATTTTTTTAAGATCAGGTCAATATTGAGGTCACAAGAGGTCACATAGGTAAGATTTTCCAGTTTTAGGACTTCGCTTCAGAAATCCCCAGATATCACATGAACTATGATAGCTAGGAACAAACAGAAAAACGCAATTGAAAACTCTTAAACAATGCAATCGCTAAGGTGTCCTCAGATTTGAGCTCAGATCAATAGTTTAGGCTCCAGAAATCATCAAATGTCAAAATTGTATTTCTTGTCAAAACTGTTTTTCGCAAATAACTTTTTACCTAATCATTATAAATCATTACATTTGACGCCATCGCGTTTGTCTCGTCAAGGCGCTTCTAATTATATTAATGTTGACTAGGTTAGGTCAACTGAAAAATTTGACCTCAGGTCACGGTCAAGTGCCAAGTATGTCATGTTGCATATTAGAAGACGTGGTCTCGACAAGACAAACACATTGGTACCGTTTTTACTTATATATCTTCATTATGTCGATAGTTATTGACAAAACAGTGTTGGCGGCTACGAAATTGACCTGACCTTAGGTCACCGATATACAAAATCCGAGATAAACAAAATTGTAGGTATCTATCACCTTATAAAATCCTGCAAGATGAAACCCATCGGCCAAAAACTGTGACTGTGGTACGACCGAAAACATTTTTGGAGGTGGGAGTCATGTGACCTGGTCTGGTGACCTGACCTGAGATGACCTGAGGTATTTTTTTAAACTTAATGTGTGCAATTGATTCCCAAACAGCTGTGCCAAAAATGGCGGCGCTGCGCGCCGCCGTTTTTTTCTTTCTCGCTATCCTCGAAAAACCTTAGGGGGGCGTCTAAACGCCACCCCCCGGCACAGCGCGGGTTAATGAACGAAGCGATTACAAACCATACGTGAGGACGATGTCATTTTAACCGCAAGTCATGCTGCGGAGCAATCCAACAACCATTACGCTAGTGCGTTAGTCAAGTCCTAACTAAAGAGAAAATCGGACTGATTGTTCGATAGATAGGAAGAGTAATTAGTCGATATCTGGTAAAGTTTGATGTGTGATCCTCACTCGACTATTGTGTAGTGTTTCTAGTCAAAGTTGGCAGTCCGATTTTCGACAAAGGGGCAGTCCGATTTTCTCCATTGTGTGAGTCACAATGTCAATTTCACTCCGTCAATTTTGGCAACAGATAATTCGATTTAACAAGCGCCCTGGAGGGCCTCTAAAAATTACACGCCCGGGGGGGGGGATTTCGCCCCCGCCCCCCCCATATGATTTCGAAAACCACGCTATGTAGCGACAATCGGAAGACGGAGTTAGATAGCACGAGACAAGCGCCATCGAAAGTTTATCGGTCTTGTTTAGGTCAGGTCAATATTGAGGTCACCAGAGGTCATCAAAGGTCAGATTTTCCAGGTTTAGGACTTCGATCCAGAAATCCACAGATATCACATGCACTATGATAGCTAGGAATAAACGGAAAAAATCAATGGAAAGCTCTTGAAGAATGCAATCGCCAAAATGTCCTCAGATTTGAGCTCAGGTCAATAGTTTAGGCTCCAGAGGTCATCAAATGTCAAAATTGTATTTCTTGGTAAAACTGTTTTCGCAAATAACTTTTTACCTAATCAGGATAAAGCATTACATGTGACGCCATCGTGTGTCATCACCTTTATGCATGCTGCAGGGACTCGTCTAACATGTTAACTGCGCCCCCTCCAGTGACGGCTCCTGCCCCCCCCCCAGTCGATGCAAAAAACAGCCACTGGGGGGGGGGGGGGCAAGTTTAAACAGGTTATAATTGTTGGCGAGATGCATATTTTAACTGTTCTGTCCAAGTTATAGGCCAGGGATGTAGGACTCTATTCAGTTGAGGTGGCTTCAACCCCGCTCCCCCCCCCCCCCCAACTTGGACGAGAAAGTGGGTCAATACCGGGGCAAATCTGTATTTTTGTGGATTTCCATGGTATTCTAAGCGTTTTTCCCAGCTCAGCCCCCAACTTTTCTGGAGAAGCTCCACCCCTGTTATAGGTCATGCGACCAGCTGCACACACATATACATATATAGTTATTGTAACTGATTCATGATAGATGGTGTATAATGACAATAATAACTCAAACGATGTTTTATATTATAGGACATAGGTATTAGCAAAGCTTTCGATAACAAGTATCATGATCATTGCGATATGCTGAAAATGGAAGAAAACACACAGAAGCGGAAACCAATGCAGGTCAAATAGGCGTATTTTTCAATAAAAACATGCGTATTTTTATGACATTATCACTGCTAGTTTTGCCGAATTGATTCCATCTTTGAAAATCGTACAGCTTAAAGATAATCACTTTCCCAGTTTTCAGCATATATTTTGGAGCTTAGCTTACTGGACAAAAGGAAGAATTAGTGTTGGACATTACTCCAAAACCTTAAAACCAAGTAACATGACTAATGAATGAATGTCATGTCATATTCATTTGAACCTTCCTGCAAGTAACACCAATAAAGTGAGATAAAAAATGTAGGCATTTGTAAACTATGATGTGATGATTTTATGATTTTATAAAATATATATATTTTATATATGATAGCAATGATTTTAAACTATACTTTCATGTAGGTACAGTGGCGTACCCAGAATTCACTCCAGGAGGGGGCATTTTCTATCAGGGGGGCATAAGGTACCCCCACCAAAACAAATAATCACCGGATTTGGCCCAGTATATTTGTAGAGGGGCATATTTTCAACATTAAAAAATCTCGAAATAGGGCAATTCGGGCCGTATTTCCAAAGAGGCACATACGGCAAAGGGGCACGTACGGACCTTCTGGGGGCGGGGGGAAATTGCCTCGTCCCCACCCCTTGGGTACGCATATGTGTAGGTATAGATGTCATTTTCAACCTAAATTTTGAAATTTAGCCACTCGTCCATTCTGGTAATAAAATTAACCCGCCCTTGACTGGGGTCTCAGCCGAACGCCATTGACTGGGGGGGGGGGGGGGGGGCATCTTGGATTGCGACCATGATCACCCAAAGTGCTCTCAAAGGTATAATACACATCTCGCATGAGCTAAAGTAAGATTGTTGGCAAAAGTCAAGGTCAATGTCAATGCCACAGAAGGTCACCATGTGCAAAATATATACGAAAGTCGTGCGACATATGTTTTATGGGTTATGTTACACGTATAATTCAATAGTGATAGTCATGTTACCACCTGACTTCATTTAAGTGAAGTTCGTGTCAAACTCAGGTCAGGTCACATAAGGTCCAAATTTGAAATTGATGAATAAAAATTCAAATGCATGTTTCTGGGCCAGTTTTACCTCAGAAATGCAGTCGTGACGTTCATTTCTTCGCAGCTGGTTATACATAACCCCAAAACAAGAAGAAGAAAACGTCATGAGTTATCCATACTTTAGAAGCCATAAGTCAGTCAAAAATTGTTATTTTTTTTAGGAATTGCCCATATGTGGGTTTCTAATATTTAACACGGTTTTTAATATCTTCGAAAAATTGGATTCTGTGGGCATTTAAACAAACAGTTTTTTTAAATTTGTTGGGGTCAAAAAGTAACATTTTCAAAACTCCGTGATAATCATTTTGTAGCCCTTGCCATTTTGTATCTTTTGAGGTTTATGATGACATTTTTTCCCTCTCAAAATATTGCATTTGTGCGGTCTGTTAAATTTTAGCTGATTTTTCGTCCAACTCGTGTGTAGTGACATCACTAAATTCGCTATATCTCAACGATTTTGTTTCGACGAAATTGCTTCATTGTTGCACAGGAAGACGTAAAATTGATGTGAGAAGAGGTACTTAAAGTTAAAATGCGCTATTGATATTGATGCGCTTTCATAGCGCTATTGGTTGTGAGTAATTGCAAAGGTTTGTCAGGGGAGGGGGTAAACGCTCCCCAGTCAATGGCGGTTAATAACAATGTATAATTTATCTGCTTATCAATCATCTCAACACAGTTGTTTGAATGCACAACTATTAATTTTATGAACATTACTGCCCGTTGGAACGATATCAATGGACTATGGAAAAACAAGAGTAAGTGTGACTGTTCGCGAACCAGAACAGATGAAATGAAAATAAGTCATCTCAAGCCTGCCCCCCCCCCCCCAGTCAAATTTCCTGACGAGTGCCTGGCGTGCTGTACACAGGTTTCTGCTATATTTGGTGAGGTTGCCTTGAGTGTGACCGGTTATGAATGGCATGCCGACGGCTGTGCGCGTTTCCTGCCTATCAGGTTTATCCCGTTCCTGTTCGGCACGCACTGGCGAGCAGTGTGCACGCGCACCGAGTCCTTCGCTGATCTATCGATTGCAGGCCTGTCGTGATACGTTAAAGTAAAGGTCGATTCAGTCAGAGCCGTTAGTACAGACAAAGAAAGGTCTATACATAGGTAGCTTTTAAACTGGAAATCTTGTTCAAAGTGAGCCTCCGCAGCGGCCAGCACCGCTGCTGTCGGGTTCACCAGCTCTGAATGAGAAGGCAGGTGGCTGATAACAGCGATGCCAATCACATGTGCCATCACTGATATTCATATTGAAACAACGATGTTTTAGACAGCAGGGTGATGAGCAGGCAGTTTGCAATCACGCTGCAGTTGACGCCGACAGTTGAAAAGATCGAACTTCGCGGATTTATAACAGAAGGTCTTGCGACTCTTTTTTGCAACTCGCAAGTGACCGCTTGTTGACAGTAACAAATGTTTGCAAAGATCGTCACTAGTTAGGAAGGTAACGATCTGAGATGCGGGTTTTCTATCCGCTCGCCATCTAGGTTATGTCGTGATGGCTGTGTGACACGATGCGACAATCCATGTGTGTGATTGTTTCCGGATCACAGTGAATCGGCATTTTTGTATTTATCGGACAAATACATTGAATTGATAGCAAATATTGATACAATAATCACAGTACAATACCAGCTTGTTCGTCTCCATTTTCTGCGGAAATACACATAACTGGGAACATGATCCATGCAGTTCCGCATAGCCATCATCTCCCGTGTTTGCTTATCGCCATCGTCCATCGCGACAAGGTCAGACAGAGACAGGTGACTCATCCACAAAGACAGACTGACAACATGCACATGACAAACCACCGACACACGCAGTATAACCACACTGCATGTGTTCCATGTGAACTCGACTGCACATTTCCAATGTCAATTCCACCACACATTTGTTATGACAACGCTACCCGGCCGGCCAAATCGAAGGGTCACGAACCTTTCTTGAAGGGGTCATCGCCGCCGAGGCGCGGTGACGGCGAGGACTTGGTGGAGATGATGGAGAGGGCTGGCCCGTCGGACACCGCCGCCTTTTCCCTCTTCAGGGGCGCCAGACTGACCAGCTGCGGGGCCGAGTCGGGCCCCCGCCGCCGGAACAGCCGCATCGCCTCGCACCCTGCGGACACCGGACATCGGGTTATCTTCAGGGGCGCCAGGCTGACCAGCTGCGGGGCCGAGTCGGGCCCCCGCCGCCGGAACAGCCGCATCGCCTCGCACCCTGCGGACACCGGACATCGGGTTATGGGAGAACTGGACCGTGCAATGTAAACACAGCTGACACAGACTCCAGCCACAGTGTGCCGGCGTGTCGCCATCGCGTCGCCATCGTGTCGCTTGCGCCGCAAATGTCAGCAGTCGAGCGGATCCTGTTTGGACACACGCGGCGCACGCGGCACGGGCGGCACACGTGGCGCGGCGGGGACAGACCGGCGCCGGACGCAGGTGCCTCGTATCTGCAGGAAGATCACGCCGGTATACCGTGCGCTAGGAGGACACGAGCGCTGTTTGCAGCCAGTACTTCCGAACAAAAAGGCAATGACAGTGACGTGATTGGTTTGTGCAGCTTGTTGACTCGGTAATGCACGAGTTAAACCATAACGAAACATTGCTGCAAACAAAAACTGCTACTGTGTCCGATGTATGATGTTGCAGCGAAGTTAAAAAAGACGCCGCAAAGCATGTCGGATGTTCACCATCACCAGTGATATCATTTCCATAACGCTAACAATCACGTAGCCTGGGGATTGGCGTCGAAACAAACTGGTCTATTTTGGCTGTCATTGTGGCCTGTGGGCGCCTAGCTGCGTTGCGCCGTTCACACGGAGTATTGCTGGATGGAGGCAGTAGGTAGGCTTGTTAGATATGAAAAATGAATGTTTAAATTGATTGGAACTTATCAGGCACATTGGATTTAACCCTCGCCCTACGGGGAGGTCCTAAAACGACCCCATCTGAGGTTTTTCTTGCATAACTTTTTAGACCTGCGGCGCATCTTGCTGAAATTTTCAGTAGCTAAGTATACAACAATTATACGCATGCTGTACAAATTTCATCGACATTAGTTGATAAATTTGGGAAATAATGATGTTTGGATGACGTCATGTTGGTGGAAAAACGATAAATGTTTGAAAAATCGTAAAAACAGAATTTTGGAGCAAATTGCAAACGCAGTTAAGCCAAGATATTAAATGTCATATTCTTTAAAATGGCAACCTCGGATTTGCGAAATTTTTGGTTTTTGACCCAAAAAATGAACAAAAAACTGATTTTTTAAATAAAAAAATAACCACAAAATCAACATTTTCACAAATGTAAAAAACGGAATATATGTGAGAGAACTGAGTATGAACAATACTCAAACCGAATTTCAAAGAAATATCTCTATTTTTGACTGAGTGATGGCTCCCAAAGTGTAAGACATTCATGACGTCATTTTTTGACTAACCTTTGTTGACTTTTTTGACCAGATATGAATAAATAATTACCTTTTCTGTATTTCTGAGACAAAACTAGTCTAGGAACATGCCTTTTTATTTACATTTATCAATTTCTCATTTTGAGGTTTTTTGACGGCAAAATCGCTGTTCTGGGCGTGGTCGATCGAGGTCATTCACTTGACCTGGAAGGTCACTCGTTGACCCGAAACCTACAAATTACATACCGTTAGATTCCAAACATGACAGGCAACATGTTGGTTCTTATTGCGTTGCTCTATGTTGCTTGGTTTGGAAGTTAACAGGGGGGATCTTTTTAGGAACCCCCCCCCCCCTCGTAGGGCGAAGGTGAAAAAAGTTCCCGTAGGGCGAGGGTTAACGTGAGATGAATGAAAGCGGCACGCAGATTCATTTCAGTAACTACCTAACCGAAACCAACAAACGTCATCCTCACAACAAATTATATAAGAAAAGTAGGTGTGGGAGTTTGCTTATGAGCGTGGGAGCCTCTTGCATGATCATTTTGCTCATAACAAAACTCTGGTTTATCACACTGACCTGATAATGCAGATCTGTAGCCGAAGTGTACCAATTTATATCACATGCTTCCTTACAAATATAAATATTACCAGGTATGGTCTTTGTAACGCAATGCCATCGAAGGAAACCCTGGCATTCCTTGTGCAAATCGAACTTATCGGTGCCAATACCGTTCACATTTCTTCATTTTGTTTTGCCGGGAAAATGACCCTTGCCAAACCATAGATAAGATATTCTACATACTGTGCTCGGCCATAGTTTGACGGGGAGTTTTCCTGGGCATTGTGGCTGTCGCATTGTGTCTGTCTCCAGCAGCTGTGTGCCTAATCATTTTGTCACAATACAGCTGGGAAACAGCTGAAATTGTAGTGGTAGTTGTAGTTCCAGCTGCAGTTGCTTAGCAGCAACTCCGTGACGCTGGCGCTGGCTCTGCTCAAAACATATGTCGAAGTCATTCGGCTGTGTCAATTTAAATGTCTATCATCAACATGATTATGGATCTGTTGCCTACATAATTGTGAAGTATTGAACGAATAAGGAGATCTATAACGTTAGATCTACCACCAGGAACTGGTAAGGTATATATAAGTACTTAAATACGCAATCACCATCTTCGCAGTCTTTTTAAGATTTGACGTGCCTGCCCTCCAACAGAAATAGTTTGTTGTCAAGGATTGAATAAGTTATTGCATTACAATATATAGAGGCTTTTTAGGGACGGTGGATAGAAGGCGGAGCTGAGCTCTTGTAGCAGCTTATCTCCCCTGCCCTGCGCTGGAGTTTTATTGAGGTGGGCGTACTCCCCGAACTTATCTTCGATGATGCCATCGCGAGGGCGAGACTGATGAGGAGCACTGTGCGGTCATACATATACCTGCCATCATCAAGTGTCACAAAACAGCAGAGGAAGAATGACTTCTTGAAAGGTGAAGGTCACGGACGGCTATTAAATGTCGTTTTGATTTACAACTAACGATCGGCTTAGACCGACCAGGTATGGCTATCCGACAAATACGGTAGGTGACTAGTCTCTATAGTGTGGGTGATGAGACTCTTTTACTGTGTCTGTCAGCACCTGTTGAAGCATAAACGTCCGCTTTCGTTAACAAACGCCAGACAAGCTCCGAGGAGCAATAGGACACCGATTTGAAGAAAGCGCTTCTACTGCATCCAAGAGCGGGGCGCCGCCGTCTGGTAGTGGGTTCATTGCGTGGGAGGACCGTGGTCAGAGGACCAAGGCCGCGCTTTGCTTTAGCCTGCCGATTACCATGCTGATCGACCGC
>JAXIVJ010018833.1:0-21868 GCA_036785665.1 Chirona hameri
GGGGTTAAGCAATGTGAATTGAAGTTGTAAGTGAAATAGTCACTGACTATTTAGTATCATAATAGCGGATAATATACTTACCAAAAAGTCTTGCGCCTCCCCAGTTTGGATCCTGGATACGCCTATGATGAAGTACAACATGCAAAAAGGAACTATCTACGATCAAACTTATTTATAGTGTTGGGTAGCAACTTGCCTGCGGGTAATATTTTTTCCCAATTTGACTTCCCTTTTTCACTAACCTGGTACCGCCTATGGCAAAAAAATATGATTAATAACTGTTTTGTCTAATGTCATAATAACATACCATTTCATTTATCAAAAAACAACATCAAAAAATGGTTTTATTACGCATTTACTTCACCCCCATATTGAGTGACCTGCCACGCCTATTATTTTTGAATTTTCAAAAGTCACCGCCATATATCAATTTCCAATTCAATCTCTATCCATTCCCATTAGTTGTGTTAAAATCGGTTGATAAACATGACAGCTGTGTTGGATCAAAAATACCACTAAAATTTGAAGTTTTGCCCCCCTGTTGCCCCCTATCAAAAATTTAGATTTGTTTTATTATTTAGAAATGTAGATTGTGTTGAGGGGAACCAAACGCCGTTTCATTTTTGAAAATCGGACGGGTAGATCTCGAGATCTCCGGGGGGGGGGGGCGGAATCCGCCCCCCTGTTACACATAGGGGTAGCCAGGAGCCTGCTACAAATAGGGTTAAAGGACTTATTGGGAAGAAAGGAAAGCATGTCATACGACCTCTAATCAGCCAAGACGGAACACCAATCACAGACGAATATGACAAAGCGACTATTCTAAATGAACATTTTGCTAACCAAACTCGACTGAACACACATGACAAAGACCTACCCCAACTTCATCCTACACCTTTCCCACATTTGGCGGAGGTCCAAGTAACCGAGCAAGAGGTTCTCAATATTTTTAATTCCTTAGACGCTAATAAATCATCAGGCCCTGATAAAGTTCCAAATAAATTACTTAAAACGTTTGCGTTGTTAATTGCTAACCCCCTGTGCAAACTCTTTAATAAATCACTTCAATCAGGTAAATTTTCCCTTTCTTGGAAAATAGCTTGTGTAACCCTAATTTTCAAACAAAAAGGATCTACCTCAGATCCAACCAATTACAGGCCAATACGTCTTCTTCCTAATTTATCTAAGATACTTGAAAAATTAGTCTTTAACAAATATATGGGCATCTATCTGAAAACAATTTATTGACTGAGAAACAAAGTGGCTATCGTCCCCAAAACATAGTGCACATATCCAGCTCCTTTATCTTACTCAACTGTACTCTGCGCTAAATGAAAACAAAAATTTCACTGCGATTTTCCTTGACATTTCGAAATATTTTGATAAAATTTGGCACGAAGCATTTATTGCAAAATGTGAAATTCAATACAACATATAGTAACCTATGTTGGCATGGTTACTATATGTACCCCTATTGTTGGCAACTCCCTATTGGCATGGTTGAAGTCTTATTCAAAAGATCGCAGTCTGGTTGTTCGTGGAGGAAGTGCCATTTCTGGATCTAAACAAATTCTAACTGGCTGCCCTCAAGGCTCGGTCCTCGGACCTTTGCTCGCCCTCATGTACCTTAATGACGTATCAAAACTTACTGAAAATGATGCACTTTTCTACGCTGACGACACATCCCTATATTTATCCCACCCACAAGACAAGTCCAACAACAGACTCTCACTGCAAAACGACTTGGACATGATAAGACAGTACGGCACCGACTGGGCTATTACATTTAACGCGGACAAGACAGTGCAACAAACATTCACAAACAGGCGTAATGACCAAGACTTTGACCTCTCTTTCGATGGACAACCCCTACTTCCCGTGACTTGCCACAAGCATCTAGGACTACATCTTTCCACTGACCTGCATTTTCACGAACATATCAATTCCTTGATACGAACCATACATTCTCTCTTAGGACCTATTTATCCTGTTGCAAGGTTCCTACCAAGAGCAGTACTTACGAAATATATTTAATGTACATAAGACCACACTTTGACTATTGCGACATAATCTACGACAGTAACCGGACTGCCTCCGACTCAATACGACTCCAGACCATACAGAACCGCTGTGCCCTACTAGTGACTGGAACCTTGTTTCGCACACCCACCAACGCTCTACTAACGACCTAGGATGGGAGCGACTAGAAACGAGACGACTCATTCACAGACTTCTCGTTTTCCATCGACTATATTACAACTACCCGCCTCTTCCTCCATACCTCACTAACCTCTTGACAAACACAAGACAGGACGCTACAGGACTTCAGTTACGTAACGCACACCTCTCACTTCCCCCTATCCGGTTAGCTTCCTTTCGGAAATCTTACATCCCTGCTACGATTAGACAGTGGAACCTTCTTCCTGAAATACTCCGATACACTCCTCGACGTGACTTCTCTCGTCAAGTCTGACAGCGATTCGGGGCACCAGAGCCACCAGCACTCAACTCTGTAGGACGTAGGTACAAAAACACTAAACACACAACACACAAGACTACGTGTCGGCTTATCAACACTACACGCCCACCTCTTTCAACTCCAACTCACACCAAGTCCGTTGTGTTCTTGTGGACACACGTACGAAGACACTGTCCATTACATACTCTGGTGCCCCCTATACACGATTCACAGAACGAACCTCTTTAACGCAGCGCGACGCATTGTGCGCGACTTTGATGATTTGCCACCCAAAAACAAATTAGAGCTCCTGCTCTTTGGTATAAATATTTCACAAACACAGGGTATAGACATCGCACATCACTTACAGACATTCATAGCACTTTCACAAAGACTCAACCCACACAAACACAACAATCGCACATCACCAGCACTTTCACCACGATGACCTGCTGTTGCCGCCTGTGCCTGGCCACCTGATTTTCGAATAGCCGCTCGGCGGGCTGGTAGCGGGGCCTACGTGATCTGTCCCTTAGTTTTGGTTAAATTTTTGTTTCATTTGTTTCCTCTGGAGAGGCGCTATGATTTAAGGTTTGCTTTTGCGCCAATCCATTATTGTTCTGTTTGATTTGATGTCCTTTTGTTAGCAAAATAAACGAACTGAACTGAACTCGTCGCCGCCTCGCTGCCGCCCCGCCACCCCGCCACCCTGCCGCCGCCCTGCCGCCGCCTGGCCGCTGGGCTTCACTGAATGCTGACTTCCTGTTGGTGGCGGCCCTCCGACCTCGACTGTCTGTGGTGGCAATGACTCACCTCCGGCCCCCATTCGTCCGTCCCACAGGAGCAATTCACGGCGATGCGTGATCTCTACATGAAGAACGGCCAGGGCTTCGTTTTGGTCTACTCCATCACGGCCCAGTCCACCTTCAACGACCTCCAGGACCTGCGCGAACAAATTCTTCGGGTCAAGGTCAGTAGAACTGTCAGATTCTGCAGGGCGAGGTTAGTAGTGCTGCCAGATTCTGCGGGTGAAGGTTAGTAGAGCTGCCAGATTATGTGGGTCAGGGTCAGTAGACCCCCGATTCGTGGGTCAAAGTTAGTAGAGCTGCCGGATTTGCCGGGTCAAGGTCAGTAGAGGTGTCAGATTCTGCGGGTCTCTGTCAGTGGAGTTGCACTGGCAGCTCTAACCTTCCAACCTCCTGCCCCGATCCCCGTACTGGAGTCTGGCCTACAGCTGAGTTCCTTGAAATGTTATGAAGAGAAATGTCTCGTAACTGTTGGTTGCTAGCTCAGTGCAAGTAAGTTATGATCTTATTTTATGTGACTGAAATTTTAGTTCGGTCCCATATATCGCGACAAAGGCGCTACCACCAACTTGATATTGAGCTTATAACGATTGCACATTTTGATAATTGATGATACATGACGGTAGTTACATGGGAGTCATTATTGATGTTAGCTGCAGTCATTATTGACCTGTGCTGCATCTACCATATTCTGGGTGTCATGTCGCTGTATCCCAATGACGGTTCTGTCAGTCACTAATGCTATTTGTCAACACCCACAAAATCATGGACATGTCGATGACATCTATCCCTGAGTATGTCCACCCCTGACACGTGTCACCCGTCCCTCAGTCCACATCCATTTCTGATGTGGCAGCCCGTCCCTCAGTCCACATCCATTTCTGATGTGGCAGCCCGTCCCTCAGTCCACATCCATTTTTGATGTGGCAGCCCGTCCCTCAGTTCACATCCATTTCTGATGTGGCAGCCCGTCCCTCAGTCCACATCCATTTATGATGTGGCAGCCCGTCCCTCAGTCCACATCCATGTCTGATGTGGCAGCCTGCCCCTCAGGTTACATCCATTTCTGATGTGGCAGCCTGTCCCTCAGTCCACATCCATTTCTGATGTGGCAGCCCCTCTGTATGTCCGTCTGACATCTGACGTCACGTGCGCCGTCCCCCAGGACACGGACGATGTGCCGATGATCCTGGTTGGCAACAAGTGCGATCTGGAGGATGAGCGTGTCGTGGGCAAGGACCAGGGCCTGAACCTGGCCCGCCAGTTCAACAACTGTGCCTTCCTCGAGTCGTCGGCCAAGTCCAAGATCAACGTCAACGAGGTAAACAGGACTAACGCCTATGCTGAAGAATGCGAACGTGTTGTTGGTGTTCTAGCAGGTGTTTCTGTCATCTAAAATGCTAAATTACTGATAAAACATTTGCTAAAAGTAGAAGATAGCTCATATATAAATTGTATGTAACTGCCAAGGGAATGGCTCACTGCCGTTGCGATTCGCGCAATCTCAACTTTCTCACACTTGTTCATTAAACCACCGAAATTGCTCCTAATTGGGTAGCATGATGGGAGCGGGCTTGCGGCATTGGAAGAGTGTCTATTAGCGGTTGACACCATGGTGTGAGAGTTGCAAGTTCTCATGGTTGTGAGTGGAAAGGGGAGTTAGGTAATTAATCACGGGCTATTTAATCATGGGCTATTATTTTCTTTTCCTGTAATTCATAACGCTGTAAGGAAAACAAATACTGTCCATGTGGTGTCCTTTCATAGTTAAAACATAGTTAATTTCATAGTTAAAACATAGTTCCTTTCATAGTTAAAACATAGTTCCTTTCATAGTTAAAACATAGTTCATTTCATAGTTAAAACATAGTTCCTTTCATAGTTAAAACATAGTTCCTTTCATAGTTAAAACATAGTTCATTTCATAGTTAAAACATAGTTCCTTTTATAGTTAAAACATAGTTCCTTTCATAGTTAAAACATAGTTCCTTTCATAGTTAAAACATAGTTCATTTCATAGTTAAAACATAGTTCCTTTTATAGTTAAAACATAGTTCCTTTCATAGTTAAAACATAGTTCCTTTTATAGTTAAACCATAGTTCCTTTCATAGTTAAAACATAGTTCATTTCATAGTTAAAACATAGTTCCTTTCATAGTTAAAACATAGTTCATTTCATAGTTAAAACATAGTTCCTTTCATAGTTAAAACATACTTCCTTTCATAGTTAAAACAGTTCCTTTCATAGTTAAAACATAGTTCATTTCATAGTTAAAACATAGTTCCTTTCATAGTTAAAACATAGTTCCTTTCATAGTTAAAACATAGTTAAAACATAGTTCATTTCATAGTTAAAACATAGTTCCTTTTATAGTTAAAACATAGTTCCTTTCATAGTTAAAACATAGTTCATTTCATAGTTAAAACATAGTTCCTTTCATAGTTAAAACATAGTTCCTTTCATAGTTAAAACATAGTTCATTTCATAGTTAAAACATAGTTCCTTTCATAGTTAGAACATACTTCCTTTCATAGTTAAAACATAGTTCCTTTCATAGTTAAAACATAGTTCCTTTCATAGTTAAAACATAGTTCCTTTCATAGTTAAAACATAGTTCCTTTCATAGTTAAAACATGGTTCCTTTCATAGTTAAAACATAGTTCCTTTCATAGTTATTCATAGTTAAAACATAGTTCCTTTCATAGTTAAAACATAGTTCCTTTCATAGTTAAAACATAGTTCCTTTCATAGTTAAAACAGTTCCTTTTATAGTTAAAACATAGTTCCTTTCATAGTGTCCTTTCATAGTTCAAGTTTTTGTGTTCGTAAATACCGGAAGTTTTGCCGTATCCTTCAACCCTTATTTATGCTCTGTGTGATTTCCCTACGCCAGGTAGCTGAACAGACCCGGCTGTAGTTGAACAGGCCTAGACATTTATCCGTTGCCAGGTCTTTTGTATTGCATGACCTCGATTGTGTTCTTATGGTCCCTTCTGAAAAGTTCACGAGCTGGCAATCACCCCTGCTATCGCTACCGTTTGAAGTTATTAACTGCCACCGGTGGTGAATTGGTGCGCGATAGTGCTGCACGGTGGATAACGGGGGGTAATGCCTTCCCTTCAGTCTCAGCCGAGTGCGAATGCGGCGAAAACAATCACTGTTCTAAGTGAGTGAAACCCATCAATTTGATACACACTCGGCAGGTCCTTCCGCGTTCAAGGAAATGGTGTTTGGCAAAGAGTTGTTGAAAAACGTGACTGAGTAAAATGTGTCGGTCAGCAGCATGCACAGCGTCATAAATATCATGGCCACTGGATAGTATTCGCCATTGCGTCGAAGGTCATGCTGGTCCATATGGGCCTATACCTCCTAAATTGTCCACGTCAGGCTAGTTTGTGTAACTCTAACGACGGCATAGTACAACATTTACTTTCGCCCGTCTCCTGACGTCCAACTGCTCACTGCGTTAACAGCGCCGAGCGTCCGAACAGCTCAGCTCACCACTGCTCTAATCGTACCTACACCGCATACCCACCTCAGAGTGTGTTATCACACAGCGACGGTGACCTCGGCCGGTGGCGTGAACTTCGGACCGCCGAGGTCTCTGTGGTCGACATTCCCGTGTCACGGAGCCGTGAGGTTAACGTCACGGAGCCGTGAGGTTAACGTGTCACGGAGCTGTGAGGTTAACGTGTCACGGAGCTGTAAGGTTAACGTGTCACTGAGACGTGTGTCTAACGTGTCACGGAGACGTGAGGTTAACGTCACGGAGCCGTGTGTCTAACGTGTCACGGAGCCGTGAGGTTAACGTCACCGAGCCGTGAGGTTAACGTCACGGAGCCGTGAGGTTAACGTCACTGAGCCGTGAGGTTAACGTGTCACAGAGCTGTGAGGTTAACGTGTCACGGAGCTGTGAGGTTAACGTCACTGAGCCGTGAGGTTAACGTGTCACGGAGCTGTGAGGTTAACGTGTCACGGAGCCGTGAGGTTAACGTGTCACGGAGACGTGAGGTTAACGTGTCACGGAGCCGTGAGGTTAACGTGTCACGGAGACGTGAGGTTAACGTGTCACGGAGACGCGAGGTTAACGTCACGGAGCCGTGTGTCTAACGTGTCACGGAGCCGTGAGGTTGACGTCACCGAGCCGTGAGGTTAACGTCACCGAGCCGTGAGGTTAACGTCACTGAGCCGTGAGGTTAACGTGTCACAGAGCTGTGAGGTTAACGTGTCACGGAGACGTGAGGTTAACGTGTCACGGAGACGTGAGGTTAACGTGTCACGGAGCCGTGAGGTTAACGTGTCACGGAGACGTGAGGTTAACGTGTCACGGAGCCGTGAGGTTAACGTGTCACGGAGACGTGAGGTTAACGTGTCACGGAGCCGTGAGGTTAACGTGTCACGGAGTTCAGCTGCGGCAAGGTGTGATGGTCACCCGATGGGAGGACTACCATGGTGGCGGCGCCGCTCTCCATTTTCGGCGTTATTTCCCGTGCGCGGCGCTCTGTTATGCGACGTCGCCCTCCCTCTCTTCCCGACATCTTGTGACGTCACCCCCTCTCCTCCCGACATCTTGTGACGTCACCCCCTCTCTTCCCGACATCTTGTGACGTCACCCCCTCTCTTCCCGACATCTTGTGACGTCACCCCCTCTCTTCCCGACATCTTGTGACGTCACCCCCTCTCTTCCCGACATCTTGTGACGTCACCCCCTCTCTTCCCGACATCTTGTGACGTCACCCCCTCTCCTCCCGACATCTTGTGACGTCACCCCCTCTCTTCCGACATCTTGTGACGTCACCCCCTCTCTTCCCGACATCTTGTGACGTCACCCCCTCTCTTCCCGACATCTTGTGACGTCACCCCCTCTCCTCCCGACATCTTGTGACGTCACCCCCTCTCTTCCCGACATCTTGTGACGTCACCCCCTCTCTTCCCGACATCTTGTGACGTCACCCCCTCTCCTCCCGACATCTTGTGACGTCACCCCCTCTCTTCCCGACATCTTGTGACGTCACCCCCTCTCTTCCCGACATCTTGTGACGTCACCCCCTCTCTTCCCGACATCTTGTGACGTCACCCCCTCTCTTCCCGACATCTTGTGACGTCACCCCCTCTCTTCCCGACATCTTGTGACGTCACCCCCTCTCTTCCCGACATCTTGTGACGTCACCCCCTCTCTTCCCGACATCTTGTGACGTCACCCCCTCTCTTCCCGACATCTTGTGACGTCACCCCCTCTCTTCCCGACATCTTGTGACGTCACCCCCTCTCTTCCCGACATCTTGTGACGTCACCCCCCTCTCCTCCCGACATCTTGTGACGTCACCCCCTCTCCTCCCGACATCTTGTGACGTCACCCCCTCTCTTCCCGACATCTTGTGACGTCACCCCCTCTCCTCCCGACATCTTGTGACGTCACCCCCTCTCTTCCCGACATCTTGTGACGTCACCCCCTCTCCTCCCGGCAGATCTTCTACGACCTCGTGCGACAAATCAACCGCAAGTCGCCCGAAAAGAAGAAGCCCAAGAGCAAAAAGAGCAAGTGCTGTCTGTTTTAACGGCGTGAATGTGATGAGAGAGAGAGAGAGAGAGAGAGAGCGAGAGAGAGAGAGAGAGAGAGAGAGAGAGAGAGAGAGAGAGAGAGAGAGAGAGAGAGAGAGAGAGAGAGAGAGAGAGAGAGAGAGAGAGAGAGAGAGAGAGAGAGAGAGAGAGAGAGAGAGAGCGAGAGAGCTAGTGACTGCGGGTCCGTGGCGTCCGGTGCCAGGTATCTCTCTCTGACCGGACCGGATACTGAGGGAGGGAGAGACGCCACCAAAGACAGGCCGCGCCGGCAGGACGGACCTGCCTCCACCGCTGCCGCTGCTGCTGCTGCGCTCTGCGGTGCACGCTTCTTGCGGCGGCCGCACGGTGCGGACGCAGCACCGCTGTCTGCGGCGTCAGAGAGCGGTGGCCCGCCGGCGCCCTGCCATCGCATGACTGCGCGACAAGTCGGGCGTTCGAGCCGCGTGGCTGGGCGTTCGAACTTCGAGGGCGTGAGTCGGCGCGCGCTCCGCCAACGGCGACATCGCCATGGGGGACGCCGCTTGCGTGGGTGTGCGTTTGAAGTGCTGAGTGTTGCTACTCTGTTTACGCTTGCTGTATAATCCTCGCCGCCGCCGCCGCCGCCGCCGCCGCCTTCCATGTCGCCTTCCGGTGGTGCTCTCGGTGCGTGTCTGCCCCGGCGATGGCAGCGCCTCTGCCGGCCGCCAGCCGAAACAGATTCTGTCTGCGGGTCGGGCCTGACGCGATTGGGACGGACGCCGGCCCGTCAGCCGACGGATCCGTTGTATATTATTTCCATGGACTCATTATCACCGCGCAGTGTTGTCGCGTCTGCCTCCGGCGCTGCAGATCGCCGCCTGCGTCAATAGCGGCGCAGCGTGGGTCGATCGTGGCGCGCTTGTGACGCTAGTGACTGCCTGCGACGCTCGACGGATGAGTATCTGTATAATTTTCGCTGGAATAAAGTACAGTTAATCTCTGCTCGCTGCTCGTTTATTCAGCCTTAGTATGGCAGTTGGGGTTGCACGGCTGCCGCCTGGCGTAGGCGATCAGTCCAGCTGGGCGGCTAAGGAAGTAAGGTAGGGTGACCGCTGTCAGCATCAATCAATCTCAAACCGACCGGCCAACTGAATTGTTCAAACAATACACAGATATATGCCAGTCAATGGACTAACAACCGAGGATTTATCGTGCCTCATCGGGGTCTCCTTTCTCCGGAACTGCTCAAAACACCGGAACTGATCGTCAGGTTTGATTTCGCCGCTACACATGCCATACACCCAAAGGTAGCAGCGACATGCAGCTGGAAAAGTAAAAACAGAACGTCTCTGAGCGAGAAGCTGTAATGCTGCCGCGTTAACCCGCGCGCATCGCATCTCTGATCAGAGTACCGTGTCCTGCCGAACACGATACTCTGCCCCCGCGCTGAACACGATTGAAGCACAAAGGTAGAGCGCGTTAACCCGCGCGCATCGCATCTCTGATCAGAGTACCGTGTCCTGCCGAACACGATACTCTGCCCCCGCGCTGAACACGATTGAAGCACAAAGGCAGAGGCACAGCACATTCTGAGCAGTCGAGCGACAACGGCGGAGAGCTCGATCTGAACTGAACACGGCCCGACCGCTGCCGCAATCGCAATTCCCGCAAAGCACGATACAGGAACAAGGTCGGCGCACAACGGAGCTTATTGCAGCGAATAAAACAGTGGAGATAGTGCGACTAATTAGTACGTGACTCGGAATCAGGCGGGTGATGTTCAGCAAAATCGCACGAGTCCCTCGTTAGCAATAACAGTGTCCCAAAATTCCATTTTTGCTTGGGTGTCGGGAGTGGAAAATCCAAGCTAAAAAAGACCATTAGAGTGGACAATTATGTAGAAAATGGCACAATATCGATATCTGTTTTGAATATGAAAAGCAGTAGTTTCGTCGAAATCATTGACTTTTAGTCGATATTTGTCAGAATCAATATCACAATTCATAATTTGGGAGTGGAAAATTCACTCCTAAAATAGGGAGTGAGAGTGGAAAATTATCCACATTGGATGTCATTTCCCACCCAGATCGCCAAATTGTGGGACACTGAGCACTCGTGTCGACAGTTGCATACCGGCGAGAGTTGTATATGTAGTATGGACAAAGTGGCCAGCACAGATGACAACGTGGAGTTATCCGGGTAATACCATTCATCATCTGAGCGTGACCTTAATTCATAGGATGATGATGCTGAACCAGGCCGGATTAATACCCCCATAATGCGATCGTTGTACACGCCAATGATTAACAGCGCTGTCAGGCGAACAGGGACTCAAGTCATGCACATAAAAGATCATGCACGGTGTTCCTAAAAATGATAATCAAGTATGTACTATTTATACACATGCCCTTGATCGGGAGTTTACTGCTGCACCAAGGCCTCGTCTTGTACGTCCGACTCCGTCCACAAACGGAACGACGGCCGCTCCGCTCCGCTCCAATCTCTGCACCAACATCGGGGGATGGAAGCTCATTCTAGCGGCGGGCGGGCGCGGCCACACCGCTTTCAGCGCCCCCAACACACGCGGCCAGCCGGCCAAAAAACACACGCACGTTCACACAGCGCCGACAAACCGGCCGCTCAAACCGCTACAAAAGTACACGGGCGAGTATAAATAGTCGATAAACGGCTTAAAAGCGCGACTGGGCCGGCGGCGGCGGCGCGAAGTGGCGTCAGCGACAGCCGTCTGCGTGGATACGCTACTGCACGGGGCGATACTCTCCTACAGACTGCAGCAATAGCAGCAGCAGTGGGGGGGGGGGGGGGGGGGGGGACGCCAGACGACACACAGACAAAATGGCACAGCGAAGGCAAGGCGTCGTCAGACAGACTGCGCGGCACAGCGACACAGCGACACACGCCGCAGCTACACACGCCGTGCGGGCGCCGACACGCGCCTTCACAACACTCACAATACATACTCACACAATACTCTCACTGAGTTGGCACATAGCGCCCCAGCGGCGGGCTATCTCTCAAGTGCAGACCAGTCTGCTGCGGACCGTGTCCCTGCGGGGCGGCCGGGGTGACCGGCCGGGGTGACCGGCCGGGGTGACCAGCCGGGGTGACCGGCCGGGGTGACCGGCCGGGGTGACCGGCCGGGGTGACCAGCCAGCGACGGTGACCGTCCGGCCGTCACACCGCGTCCACCGCGTGCACCAGCACCTCAGCCCTGATCTGGTGTGGCTGCAGCGGCAGCAGAGCCGTCTGTTGCGGCCGCGGCGGGGGCCCGCTGCCTCCTGCCGCCGGTGGCGGCGGCAAGGCCGGCGACGCTGGCGACGAGAGTACCGACGAAGCCGGCGAGGCGGCGCGGACCCGCTCCGGCTCACCGGCGGCCTCAGAGTCCTCGTGTGGCGTCATGGTGGAGTATCCGTGGTCCGACTCGGTGCCCGGCGCCGGCCGTCGGTAGCCCGGGTTCAGCCGGTATGGTGAGACAGCGGCGGCGGCGGCCGGTGGAGCGGCCAGAGCCGGCAGCACCAGTCGGTTGACTGCGGCCGGCGGCGGCGGCTCCAGCTCCAGCTCGGCCGGCTCCTCGTCCTCCTCCTCGAGAGCCAGCGGCATTGCCTGACGGTACCGGCCGGCCACGTGGTGCCGGTAGCAGAGCACGGCCAGCGCCAGCGAGACGAACGCAGCAATGATACCACCGGCCACCGGGCCGACCGGGGAGCTGGTGGCCGGCAGGATGCCGTTCTCCCGCAGACCTGCCAGAGCCATCAGGACAGACGCGCGCCCGTCAGATCAAACAATCAGAACCGGGTACATTCAGACGGCAGAAAGCTCAGACACACTTCGGGCCACACAAACTAAGACATACAGAGGGGGCACAATGTGTACACACATAGGGCGCATTGGTAGGGAGCGCGATATTTCCACCGCATGTAATCAGTGTGGGCAGCTAGGGATAATGACTGATCAGCTATCAGAGAAACGAAATTAAAAACAAGTTAATAATCTGTCATTTTTATTCAACACGATATCTATGATATGACGTAATATAATTTGTCACCTTTTACCAACCAATCAGACTACAATGGGGCGCCGAGGCCGGCCTGAGAAGGGCCTGCCAATCAGCCACTAGGCCCGCTGACAAGCCAACCTGACAGCAGAGCACCCGGCGTGGTTCTCTCACCTCGTCCGTGGTCTCCGTATGGTGAAAGGGCGCCGAGTACACCGCGGAAGCATCGCTCCATGTCGGTACAGAACGGCCGTGAGAGGGGCGTCTGTCCATCCGCCTCCAGTTGGCACCACTCGCAGCCCAGCACACCGATACATTCACTGTAGACGAGGGGACACAGCGTCAGACACGGGTCAGACACGGGTCAGACACGGGTCAGACACGGGTCATACGGGGTCAGACACGGGTCAGACACGAAACCGCCTCCAGTTGGCACCACTCACAGCCCAGCACACCGATACATTCACTGTAGACGAGGGGACACAGCGTCAGACACGGGTCAGACACGGGTCAGACACGGGTCAGACACGGGTCAGACACGGGTCAGACACGGGTCACACACGAGTCAGACACGAAAACGCCTCCACTTGGCACCACTCACAGCCCAGCACACCGATACATTCACTGTAGACGAGGGGACACAGCGTCAGACACGGGTCAGACACGGGTCATACGGGGTCAGACACGGGTCAGACACGGGTCATACGGGGTCAGACACGGGTCAGACACGGGTCATACGGGGTCAGACACGGGTCAGACACGGGTCAGACACGGGTCAGACACGAAATCGCCTCCAGTTGGCACCACTCGCAGCCCAGCACACCGATACATTCACTGTAGACGAGGGGACACAGCGTCAGACACGGGTCAGACACGGGTCAGACACGGGTCAGACACGGGTCAGCCACGGGTCAGACACGAAACCGCCTCCAGTTGGCACCACTCGCAGCCCAGCACACCGATACATTCACTGTAGACGAGGGGACACAGCGTCAGACACGGGTCAGACACGGGTCAGACACGGGTCAGACACGAAACCGCCTCCAGTTGGCACCACTCGCAGCCCAGCACACCGATACATTCACTGTAGACGAGGGGACACAGCGTCAGACACGGGTCAGACACGGGTCAGACACGGGTCAGACACGGGTCATACGGGGTCAGACACGGGTCAGACACGAAACCGCCTCCACTTGGCACCACTCACAGCCCAGCACACCGATACATTCACTGTAGACGAGGGGACACAGCGTCAGACACGGGTCATACGGGGTCAGACACGGGTCAGACATGGGTCAGACACGGGTCAGACACGGGTCACACACGGGTCAGACACGAAACCGCCTCCACTTGGCACCACTCACAGCCCAGCACACCGATACATTCACTGTAGACGAGGGGACACAGCGTCAGACACGGGTCATACGGGGTCAGACACGGGTCAGACACGGGTCAGACACGGGTCAGACACGGGTCAGACACGGGTCAGACACGGGTCAGACACGGGTCAGACACGAAAACGCCTCCACTTGGCACCACTCACAGCCCAGCACACCGATACATTCACTGTAGACGAGGGGACACAGCGTCAGACACGGGTCAGACACGGGTCAGACACGGGTAATACGGGGTCAGACACGGGTCAGACACGGGTCAGACACGGGTCAGACACGAAAACGCCTCCACTTGGCACCACTCACAGCCCAGCACACCGATACATTCACTGTAGACGAGGGGACACAGCGTCAGACACGGGTCAGACACGGGCCAGACACGGGTCAGACACGGGTCAGACACGGGTCAGACACGGGTCAGACACGAAACCGCCTCCACTTGGCACCACTCACAGCCCAGCACACCGATACATTCACTGTAGACGAGGGGACACAGCGTCAGACACGGGTCAGACACGGGTCAGACACGGGTCAGACACGGGTCATACGGGGTCAGACACGGGTCAGACACGGGTCAGACACGGGTCAGACACGGGTCATACGGGGTCAGACACGGGTCAGACACGGGTCAGACACGGGTCAGACACGGGTCAGACACGGGTCAGACACGGGTCATACGGGGTCAGACACGGGTCAGACACGGGTCAGACACGGGTCAGACACGGGTCAGACACGGGTCAGACACGGGTCAGACACGGGTCAGACACGGGTCAGACACGGGTCAGACACGAAACCGCCTCCACTTGGCACCACTCGCAGCCCAGCACACCGATACATTCACTGTAGACGAGGGGACACAGCGTCAGACACGGGGCATACGGGGTCAGACACGGGTCAGACACGAAATCGCCTCCAGTTGGCACCACTCGCAGCCCAGCACACCGATACATTCACTGTAGACGAGGGGACACAGCGTCAGACACGGGTCAGACACGGGTCAGACACGGGTCAGACACGGGTCATACACGGGTCAGACACGGGTCAGACACGAAATCGCCTCCAGTTGGCACCACTCGCAGCCCAGCACACCGATACATTCACTGTAGACGAGGGGACACAGCGTCAGACACGGGTCAGACACGGGTCAGACACGGGTCAGACACGGGTCAGACACGGGTCAGACACGGGTCATACGGGGTCAGACACGGGTCAGACACGGGTCACACACGGGTCAGACACGAAAACGCCTCCACTTGGCACCACTCACAGCCCAGCACACCGATACACTCACTGTAGACGAGGGGACACAGCGTCAGACACGGGTCATACGGGGTCAGACACGGGTCAGACACGGGTCAGACACGGGTCAGACACGGGTCATACGGGGTCAGACACGGGTCAGACACGGGTCAGACACGGGTCAGACACGAAAACGCCTCCACTTGGCACCACTCGCAGCCCAGCCCACCGATACACTCACTGTGGGGAGGGCGGGACGCAGGTCAGACGGGGTCAGACCAGACTTGTCAACCAGACTTGTCAATGTGAATCGACTACTTTTGATTGAATCATTCTGATTTCAAATGAATGACTCATGAATCGATTCACCTCATGCGCAAACCTGCTGTGAGTCACTGATTGAATCATTCATACAGAGAAAATAGGCTGATTGAATCATTCATTGCTCAAAGAATCATTATTTTTTGGTCGAACAGCATAAACTGTCCACAAAATATGCCAGCGGCCCAGCTTTCATCTGCGCCCTGTGGACACACCAGGCACTTAATGGCCAATTATATGAGCTCTGTGTCCTGAGCTGTAGCCTGTAATTCATCTATGCATAAAGAAAGCGAGGCTTTGTGTCCAACTCCAGTGGGCACAAAGCCACTGTTCAATCAGCCCTAACTAGGTGAATACCTTGGAACTGGTAGGGTTAGGGGAAGGTACCTAAATACTTAGAAAAGGTAACTAACTCATACTTTGGTTCATAAACCACACAGTACACGCACACCTTTTTCACACTAAATTTTTTCAAAAGGTACCCACCTTTTCCTAATTTCTAGGCTATACCATATCAAAAACTAAATCATAAACAAACATTTCCATGACCTCCGCATGTCCCAAATATCACTGTGGCATCGGCGCCGCTTTATCCCACATCATGCTTTATACAAAATAATACCTAATGCAAAATCAAAATAAATGTTCTATTCGCTTAAAAAAGTGAAACGTAAAGTCATTAATGCTTTTGGAACTTGGAATTTGTAATTATAATAAATATTATAAATATAATTTTATAATCAAAATAAACAACACACGTGTCCAATTGGCTCACATTCACATTCACATTCGGAAAAACATTCGCGGACTATTTGGATTGGCTTCAAAATTGGTACACAGATAGATCACGACCTAGTGATCATTCTGGTAAAATCTTAGAGTCGCACATTCAAAATCAAAGGAGTTAGAGCAGGTCAGATAGGTTTAAGGTCAAACAGTGGACTATTCCGATTTGCATGAAAATTAGCACACTGGTAGAACATAACCTCCTTATCACGCTCATGACATCTTAGAGTCGCACATTCAAAATCAAAGGATTTAGAGCAGGTCATATGTTTAAGGTCAAACAGCAGACTATTCTGATGTGCATGAAAATTGACACACAGGTAGAGCATGACCTTCCTATCACGCTCATACAATATTAGAGTCGCATATTCAAAATAAAAGGAGTTAGACAAAAGAGTCGACACTTCCCTTTAATGTTGAGTGATTGAATCAAGATTGAATCATTCATTATGGTAATGTTGAGTGATTGAATCATGATTGAATCATTCATTATGGTAATGTTGAGTGATTGAATCATGATTGAATTATTCATTATGGTCCGTGAATCACTGTGAATCGACTCATGACAAATATGAATCATTGACAAGTCTGGGTCAGACACGGGTCAGTCAGACATTCCTCTCAGCTGAGGAGCGGGGCCGAGGTGAACCCTACTCAGGTCAGACGGGGTCAGACACGGATCAGTCAGACATTCCTCTCAGCTGAGGAGCGGGGCCGAGGTGAACCCTACTCAGGTCAGACGGGGTCAGACACGGGTCAGTCAGACATTCCTCTCAGCTGAGGAGCGGGGCCGAGGTGAACCCTACTCAGGTCAGACGGGGTCAGACACGGGTCAGTCAGACATTCCTCTCAGCTGAGGAGCGGGGCCGAGGTGAACCCTACTCAGGTCAGACGGGGTCAGACACGGATCAGTCGGACATTCCTCTCAGCTGAGGAGCGGGGCCGAGGTGAACCCTACTCAGGTCAGACGGGGTCAGACACGGGTCAGTCAGACATTCCTCTCAGCTGAGGAGCGGGGCCGAGGTGAACCCTACTCAGGTCAGACGGGGTCAGACACGGATCAGTCAGACATTCCTCTCAGCTGAGGAGCGGGGCCGAGGTGAACCCTACTCAGGTCAGACGGGGTCAGACACGGGTCAGTCAGACATTCCTCTCAGCTGAGGAGCGGGGCCGAGGTGAACCCTACTCAGGTCAGACGGGGTCAGACACGGGTCAGTCAGACATTCCTCTCAGCTGAGGAGCGGGGCCGAGGTGAACCCTACTCTTTCTCGGGACCGGACGGGTTGGCCGTGTGACGGCGTAAAGTTGAATCAACTAATTGAACCGTCCCCAAGTCTGGTAGATGTTTATGGGCGTCGAATCAAGCGTTATCATCCTAACCCTCGCCCTACGGGGGGGGGGGGGGGAGGGGAGGGGTCCTAAAACGACTCCCCCCTGAGGTTTTTCTTGCAAAACACATGCGGCGCATCTTGCTGAAATTTTCTAGCTGAGTTTACAACAATTATACGTATGTTGTACAAATTTCATGGACATTGGTTCAGAAATTTGGGAGATAATGATGTTTTGATGACATGTCATGTTGGTGGAAAAACGATAGATGTTTGACAAATCGAAGAGCACAGAGTTTTGAAGCAAATTGCAAACGCAATTCACCCCCAAAAAATGGCACTCATTAAAATGACAATCTCGGATTTGCAAAATTTTGGCTTTTTACCCCTAATTTCCCCCTTTTTTAACCCTATTTGTAACAGGCTCCTGGCTACCCCTATTTGTAACAGGGGGGGGGGGGGGGCAGATTCCGCCCCCCGGAGATCTCGAGATCTACCAGTCCGATTTTCAAAAATGAAACTGTGTTTGGTTCCCCTCAATACGATCTACATTTCTAAATAATAAACAAATCTAAATTTTGGTTAGGGGGGCAACAGGGGGGCAAAAACTACAAATTTTAGTGGTATTTTTGATCCAACATAGCTTTCATGTTTATCGACCGATTTTAACACAACTAATGGGAATCAATAGAGATTGAATTAGAAATTGATATATAACGGTGACGTTTGAAAATGCAAAAATCATAGGCGTGTGCAGGTCACTCAATATGGGGGTGAAGTAAATGCGTAATACAACCATTTTATGTTTTTTTCTTCTCGATAAATGAAATGGTATGTGATTGTGACATTAGACCAAACAGTTATAAATATTTTTTTTTGTCATAGGCGGTACCAGGTTAGTGAAAAAGGAGGTAAAATTGGGAAAAAATATTAACCGCAGAAAAGTTGCTACCCAGCACTATAAATATGTTACTGATCGTAGATAGTTCCTTTTTGCATGTTATACTTCATCATAGGCGTATCCAGGATCCAAGCTGGGGCGGCGCAAGACCTTTTGATAAGTATATTATCCGCTATTATGATACTAACTAGTCAACAGTGTCTATTTCACTACAACTTCAATTAACATTGCTTACCCCACTTTTTACCCTACCTGGACTCGCCTATTATCTTATAATCATTCGTAGAGTAAGTAGCCTGTGGTGCGTGTTTCATCCGAAAACTGCAGTATGTTATGTCATTGTACGCCCATGCCTCTTAGTTTCCTTGCAATAATATGACCCCCTTTCTTCCATTCCTGAGCGCGCCTCTGCAAAAAATGACTTTATTCCCTTTTCTGGCCTCATATGTGCATATATCATTATAATCTAAACGTCTATTGCGCCGTAATCGCTGGCATATCGTCATTACCATGCCAGTCACCCCTTTTCATGTGCCTGAACACGCCCCTGCAACTCTATATGTAATACATTATGCAAATAATGGAAGCAAAAGCTATCTTTTACATCTTGATAGCTATAAATGTCCCTTACATCGCTATATTGGCTTCCCGCCAAGCATTGAATACTTCCTGGAACCCCCCCCCCCCCTTTCAAGCCCCTGAAACCGCCTCTGCCATGCAGTTTTTATGATATTTCATTAACATCAACTAATTTGCACTTGTTACAATCGCCGTAAACCGATGTAACTCCTTCATACTTGAGGCAGTTAGGAAGAAACCGTGAAGATCGCATTTCCGTATTATCGCCAAATGTCGCCTCCGAACCCACCCAAAACTGTGGCCTGGAACCGCCTCTGTTCAGGATAAGAACTCAAAATTTTGACTCCAAATGCGGTATTCAATTCTATGAAAAGTCCCAAAATGTCATGGGCCTGCTCCCAGCCGTTCTGGAGATATCTGCAAAAAACATGAGGGGGGGGGGGGCGGAATCCGCCCCCCCCCTGTTACAAATAGGGTTAAATCACCACAAAATCAAAATTTTCAAAGATGCAAAAAAAAACGAATATATGTGAGAGAACTGAGTATGGGCAATACTCAAACCAAATTTCAAAGCAATATCTCTATTTTTGACTGAGTGTAAAGAAACTCATAACGTCTCCATAACTCCTTAAGTGTAAGAAACTCATAACGTCATTTTGTATAACTTTTTTTGATTTTTTTTTGGACCAGATACGAATAAATAATTACCTTTTCTGTATTTCAGAGACAAGACTGGTCTAGGAACATGCCTTTTTATTTACATTTATCAATTTCTAATTTTTAGGTTTTCTGACAGCAAAATCGCTGTTCTGGACGTGGTCGATCGAGGTCATTCACTTGACCTGGAAGGTCACTCGTTGACCCAAAACCTTTTGCATACCGTTAGATTCCAAACATGACAGGCAACATGTTGGTTCTTACCGCGTTGCTCTATCTTGCTTGGTTTGGAAGTTAGCAGGGGGTCTTTTTAGGACCCCCCCCCCGTAGGGCGAAGGTGAAAAAAGCTCCCGTAGGGCGAGGGTTAAATGCTTCAAATAACAGCTTTACCACAACTCCGGATGATGTGAGCCCACTTAGCAACCAAACAATGGTCATAAACCCATCGACTCAACGACAAGCTATGGTTGAGCACAGCCGTACAAAGTACCGCTGAGTGCAAGTAGAGCAAATATCAGGTTGTGTCCGGATCTTTGCAAACTCAGTATGTCCTGCTGGAGGAGAAATGGACCCCCGGGGCACAGAGAAGACGCTGCCAAGTGCCAGCCGTGCCGTGCCTTGCTTAGCAGCCTCCCTCACCCGGCGTTCTGGCGTGCTTTCGCGGCGTTCTGGGCTTACCTGGCGTTCTGTCGCGCCTGACAGACGATCGGCACGCAGTCGGTGAGGCGGGAGACGTCGCGGTCCACCCGCGGCCCGTACACCGTCTCCGGCACCACGGCGCACGTGTCGTGCTGGTCCAGCACCTCCTCCGTGCAGAGGTCGGTCCGCAGCCGGCACTCACAAGGACACTCGCACTCCCACGCCTCCATCCGCTCACAGTTCAAACAGCCACGGTCGTCCTGACGGGGGGGGGGGGGGGGGGTCAGGTCAGGTCGTCAGGGTCAGGGTCAGCTCAGGCCAGTTGAGGGGGTCAGGCCAGTTGAGGTGGTCAGGCCAGTTGAGGTGGTCAGGCCAGTTGAGGGGGTCAGGCCAGTTGAGGTGGTCAGGCCAGTTGAGGTGGTCAGGCCAGTTGAGGTGGTCAGGCCAGTTGAGGTGGTCAGGTCAGTTGAGGTGGTCAGGCCAGTTGAGGTGGTCAGGCCAGTTGAGGTGGTCAGGCCAGTTGAGGTGGTCAGGCCAGTTGAGGGGGTCAGGCCAGTTGAGGTGGTCAGGCCAGTTGAGGTGGTCAGGCCAGTTGAGGTGGTCAGGCCAGTTGAGGGGGTCAGGTCAGTTGAGGGGGTCAGGTCAGTTGAGGGGGTCAGGTCAGTTGAGGTGGTCAGGCCAGTTGAGGTGGTCAGGCCAGTTGAGGTGGTCAGGTGGGACCGACACGGTACACAATGAGCTCTAGGGACACGTCGAGCTGCTGCGCTGCCGTGCTTTGACTGACCAGCGGCGCGTGTGACACACAGGCGCCAGTTCCTCCGACCGACAGTGGCATGACCACTATCACTGAGAACACTCACTGAGAATGAACACCGAGACCGCAACAGCACCACTCTGTCTCCCCCCGGTCCAACAGCGTCACACCACACACCCTAGGGTCACGTGACCGCTGCGTCACGTGACTGCCGGCGGCGACTCTTACCCGGCTGCAGGCGCAGAAGGCCGGGTTATCACACGTCTGGTTGACCACGCCGACAAACACGTTGGTGCCGGGCACGGCCACGATCTGGTACTGTTTGCAGTACTCGCCGCCAGAGCCGATGTTGGTGACCACGTCTGGCATTGACGTGTTGAGTTGGTAGTAGCGCTGAACAGTGTTGTCCGTGTAGCTGCAGAGACAGAGGCAGGTCACACACAGAGACAGAGAGGTAACATGTCCACGTT
>JAXIVJ010018834.1:0-21867 GCA_036785665.1 Chirona hameri
ATATGGAAACTGCCAAGTTAATAAGTATCCAGATGCTGGGTCTCATTGTCTTATATCCCTTTGCAACCATATTGTCTTGCCCAGGTGACCATTAAGTAAGATTCGTGAGTGATTTTCGGTGCTAAGGTAAAAATGATTAATCATATTTTTTAAGATTTGGCCAAAATTCATCTCGTTAATAACTACTCGGAAGGTAATTCCATGCAATTGACTCGAATGCTGCTTCAAAATATGCAGCCAACACAGTTCCTGTTTTTGTGTTTATGTTAGTCCAATGTATAGTATCGCAGACGAGCCCTGGTGTTTTCGCCAATGCAGCGACCAGACGTGTATGCTGTTTGGGCAGGATTTATTAACTTAGTCATTACTGTTTTCAGTATATTGGATATCACGGTAGAAATTTTTTTTTTTATAATCTGCGATAAGTAACGTAATCTGTCTCCATCCCTTGTAGGTATGGGGAGACTTTCCTTTTTTGGAAATAAGAGTGATGATGCCCTCGCGATGTGTGGGGAGCCCATAGACGCTTTTGAAGGAGGTGTTTGTGCTCTATATAGAAAAGGACCAATTTCGGACCAAAAAGCACGGAAGAATTCAATCGGAAACCCATCAAACCCGGAGTTTTTTTTTCTTCATAGAACGCAAGGCACTTGTTAGTTCAGGCATACTAATTTCGGCCTCGAGGATTATCATTAGTGTTAAGCTTGTTTGCTACATGGTTTGCTATGAATGATGCATCTGGTATGATGTCCTTGTTTAACGAATATTTGTTTTGAAAGATGTCTGACAACTCATCTATTATTTCTATGTTACTGGCAATGAAACTATCTCCGTCCTGGATGTATTTAATGCTCTTTTTGAAGGAATTTATTTGCTTTCTAGTGATAGCAAATATTTTGTTTTCCGCTCTCCGTTTTCGTGCCAGGACACTCGGGAGCGAACAATTAGTCCGTCAATCAGTGGACGTCTCAGCTCTTCTTGCTTACTTTGTAATAGGTTTAACACGCGCCCTGGAGGGGGGGGGGGCGAAATCCGCCCACCCCTCCGGTTTTTCGAGGATAGCGTAAAAACGGCGGCGCGCAGCGCTGCCGTTTTTTGTATACCTGTTTAGAAATGAACTTCTCCCATTATGTAAAATTCTTGGCCTCAGGTCATCTCAGGTCAGGTCACCAGACCAGGTCACGTGATGACCTCAACTCCAAAACGTTTGCAGTAGTACCGCAGCCACAGTTTTACGCCGATCGATTTCAATCTTGCAGGACTTCATAAGGTCTTAGATACCAACAATTTGTGTATCTCGGATTTCTAATATCGGTGACCTAAGGTCAGGTCAGTTTTGTGACCGCCAACTCGGTTTTATCAATAACTATCGACATAAGGAAGATAGAGAAGATAAAACGGTACCAATATGTTTGTCTCGTCGAGACACGTCCTCCCAATATGCAACATGACCAACTTGGGTCACCACTTGACCTTGACCTGAGGTCAGATTTCTCAGTTGACCTAATCCGATCACCATGAATATGATTCGAAGCGCCTTGACAAGACACACGCGATGGCGTAAAAATTATTGCTTTATCTTTATTAGGTAAAAGGTTATTTGGGGAAAACAGTTTTGAAAACAAAATCACCTTTTGACATTCGATGACCTCTGGAGCCTAAACTATTGACCTGAGCTCAAATCTGAGGACACCTATGTCGATTGTATTTTGCAATGAATTTCGATTGCTTTTTTCCGTTTGCTGCTAACCATCATAGTTCCCGAGATATTTGGTGTTCGAACCGAAGTCTTGAAAACTTGAAAATCTGACCCTTGATGACTTCTGTGGTCTTTCTCATAAACGTTTGGTAGTAAAATTATGTAGTATAGTTGTAAGATTGTGTAGTAAAGTTGTAAAATTGTGTTTCATAAAGCAAAAACTACTACTTACTAAACTCGAGACTTTACAACTGTACAACTCTACAATATTACTACAGAAACGCTACGTTGCTTTTTAAACGCACGCATCTGTTTCATAAAGATCCTCTGATTTACGAAGTAGTAAAAAATGAAGCCAGTTTTACAACGCATTTTCACCCTGCTATTCACCGTTGTAAAATTGTGAACATGATAACTTAAACACTTCCAATGAGACAACAGACGAAACAAATTACGATAAGAGATGATTAAATTGGGATTTAATGGTTTTCTTTTTCACAAATGATCGTTGCCAAGAGGGAAAACGCACCTGTACAACCCTATTAGTGGCAGGGGGCAAATTTTGCCCACCCCTCGTGTTTTTATCAAATATCTCCGAAATGGTTGGACGTAGGCTTCTGAAATTTTCTGAGATTTCCTAAAACTAGTCTGGGCAGTTTGTCTAAAAATTTCATGAACTTTCAAGAATTAAAAAAAAATCGCATACTGGTCCTGGAAACGCCTATGAATTTTGCATTTTCAAATGTGACCAGGATTTATCATTTTTTTATTAATTTGCTGTCGATCCATATAAGTTCTGTCAAAATCGGTCTATAGAACTAGGAGTTAAGAGGATTTTTTTAACAAAAAAGTTATAAAATTTGTGCATTTTGACCGCCTGTCGCCAATTTTTGTTAAGAATGTAGATCAGTTTGAGTGGAGTTAAACCCTGTTGAATTTGAAAATCGGACTGGTAGATTTCTAGATCTCCGGGGGGGGGGGGGGGGGGGTCGAATCAGCCCCCCTGCTACTAATAGGGGTAGCCAGGAGCCTGTCACTAATAGGGTTAACTGGTATAGGCATCAGTCTGATGGTATAGGCATAGGCGTGTGACTGTTAGTGTAAGTCATTTGTGCTTCCTACCTGAGATTGACGTTCTATATTATACACGTTATTGATAATTACGTTCACCATCAAACATGTGCCCATTTCTAGCATTAAGTGCCTCCGTTCCTCATCTTTTCACACCTCCCACGAGCCTTCACAGGTACTTATGCTTCAGAGTTCAGTTTTATCATTTATTATTTTAGTATTGTTATAACAGTAATAGCTGGATTATCAACACTTCACCGAATTACTCGATCACGATAAGTGTTTCCCTGAAATTAAGTGGCACATATATGAAGCTTGAAAGTGTGTAGTTGGCGGTGTACCGTAGGTCTGCTCATGCCGACACATCCACCACCTCCCAGCACCGGTTTCACTGGCATCGGTCTGTTCCGAAACACGCTCCACATTCGACCCTTCGTGTTGTCCGTTGTCCGCAAGTCCGATACCGCCAAGGTGGCTGCTGCCAAGGTACCAACACAACGCACCCATCGTCGACACTGCTGCATTTGTTTTTACTCAACGCTGGATTTCGGCAAGAGACGGACGCATAGGCGTCGGAGGTGGGGGGCGAACATTTTCAGATTTTAACATTACGCCTATGGGCGTTGCATGGCAAAAATGTTCACGACTTGGGACTGTATTCACTCAGCAATTACAAACAGTCGAGCAAACTTCACAAGCCCAAGCCCACAACACGTGACTGGACCGCAGCTAGGCCGCAACACGCGACGCACCATCGCGTCCGCCATCCAAAACCGCAAGACCCTCACAACCGCCCGCCACAGTCATCGCCTCGCACTGTCCACGTCCCTCGCTAATAGCCGGCGGCGACACCTATCCGCAGCGGCCGGCAGACAGTGCTGCAGCGCCGAGAGTGGCAGCACCTTACGGGCAGGCTGGTCGGCCGTGTAATCCGCAACATATACTTAAAAATGCCTCCGGCTCCGCCCCCACCCCACAAACTTTAGAAGGTAGCGACGCCCTTGGATGGACGGCAGTTCACGAATTACAAAGGTTGTCTTGCACTCGGCCTGTTGTGATGTCTCCTCCAGGATGATGGCAGATTCCTCAGAAAAGGTTCTGGAAAAGAGAACAAGAAATCATGATATTGAATAATACACATACAAGCTTACAAGGTGTTATACAGATGGAACCTACCACTTGCTTGAGTACATTTTTTACTGTTTATGGTTAATGATGCCCTTGGTGGTGAAACAAATACAAAATTAATTAAATGAGGCATCAATTTAATAAAGTTATACTTGTTTTGAAACAGTTTCTAAACTGAAATTTTACAAACATTAATTAAACATATTATAGATTATAACCATTTCCTGCAACTTCTTGATATTCAGTTACAGTGGTTATAATTTAAAATATCTGTAAAAACAAATACTGTTTATGAACTGTTTAACAAACAAGTAAACTATTTATGTAATTGATGACTTCATTAAAAAAAAAATCGCTTTTGTTTCGCCACCTAAGGTATCATTAGCTATAAAACAATAAATATTTAAATAGGCAGTGCTAGACTGGTTATTGATTCGACACTGATTGAATCAATTGGAATCGTTCAATCAAAATTTCTTGAATCAAAAGATAATTGATTCACCTCCAGATCTTTTGATTCATGAATCGTGATTGAATCAAAACCCGCATCAAATCAAGGCTGATTGAATCAAAAGATTTAACGATTCTCAACGGTTTAAGTACACTAGTAAATTGTGCAAATATATGCAGTCCCAGTGGCTACATTCATTTATACTGAAATAGTATTGCTGTAACAATGCTTTAGTGATAATATACATGTATGTTTCCATTTGATTGATTTGACATACATTCATCACATGTTGAATCAAACGTGAATTGATTGCAATATTTATTTTGATTCTTTGAATCGGAAAGAATCAATTTTCAAAATTGTATCCGTGAATCGAGCGGTGATTGAATCATTAAGATTCCAAAATGAATCATGATTGAATCGTTCCAAAAAAGTTGAATCAATAACCAGTCTGGGCAGTGCTATATTCCTTGCATTGCCTGAATCTAAATATTGTGTAAGTCTGTACGAGAATGCCCCTGTAAAACGTTCTACTGATAAGCATTCCTATTAAAACATAACTTGGCATCATTTGGAACATGTGTGATACTTGTTCAACAGTTAACACTACCAAACATACCCAACACAAATGTAAAATGATATTCACTAAATAAACTAAGAATACCTTCAGACGCTACTAATTACACAAAATAAATAACTTAACATTATATTCCTAGTATTTACTACAAAACAGCCATACACAAAAGCAAAATGTGTTTTTATTTTACCATAAAGTGTACCTGCAACCCAAACGCAGGTGACCCAGCATCCGCCCATCTATAGGTCTATAACGTTTGGAAGTTGCCAAACTAGTGAAAGGGTAATCACAAGCCGAGTTTTAATTAACCGATATTACTTACTTTGTATTGACGCTCTGGCACCGTCTTCAGGTTTCTAAATTCGGTAGCAATACACTACCACAACGTAACCAACCGCCCAACACACGCAAAGATGGCAATCGGAATGTTTTGTTTACATTATGCAACGGCGAGTTCACAAGCTCAGCTTTCTTTTCAAACGCAAGGTGGCAGGCGTAGTTTAAATACGGCAAATAGCTGCTTGATAAAATCCTATGTCCGTGAAGTTAGCCAACAGCCAACAAAACGGAAATTTGCAACGGCCGAATTTTTAGCCTAAAATACGCATGTAGGTCAGGTCGCATACGAGGGTCACGAATCTGATGTTATTTTTAATGCCAAGGTTATTTTTAATCATAGGTCAAGGTCAAATGCGTAAAGAAGGTTATCTACCCTTACGTACCTTTTTTACGGACAAACGGTACACCGCACGGCCTCGCAATGGCCACCATTCGAAAGAGCGGCACAAAATGAAGGTGGGGGTTTCCTCGGAATTTCGATTTAGGTCACCCAAGGTCACCCATAAAGGTCAAACTATCAAAATCAATCAAAATCGAATTTATGTACCTTTTTACGGACAAACGGTGCTTTGCACGGCTTTTTAAATGGCACCATTCGAAAGAGCGCCTCAAAATGAAGGTGGGGTTTTCCTCGGAATTTCGATTAAGGTCACCCATGGTCACCCATCAAGGTCAAACTATCAAAATCAACCAAAATCGACCTTATGTACCTTTTTACGGACAAACAGTGCTTTGCACGTTTTTTTTAAAATGGCACCATTCGAAAGAGCGCCTCAAAATGAAAGTGGGGTTTTCCCGGAATTTCGATTAAGGTCACCCAAGGTCACCCATCAAGGTCAAACTATCAAAATCAACCAAAATCGACCTTATGTACCTTTTTACGGACAAACAGTGCTTTGCACGTTTTTTTTTTAAATGGCACCATTCGAAAGAGCGCCTCAAAATGAAGGTGGGGTTTCCCTCGGAATTTCGATTTAGGTCACCCAAGGTCACCCATAAAGGTCAAACTATCAAAATCAATCGAAATCGACTTTATGTACCTTTTTACGGACAAACAGTGCTTTGCACGGCTTTTCAAATGGCACCATTCGAAAGAGCGCCTCAAAATGAAGGTGGGGTTTTCCTCGGAATTTCGATTAAGGTCACCCAAGGTCACCGATCAAGGTCAAACTATCAAAATCAACCAAAATCGACCTTATGTACCTTTTTACGGACAAACGGTATACCGCACGGCCTCGCAATGGCCACCATTCGAAAGAGCGGCACAAAATGAAGGTGGGGTTTTCCTCGGAATTTCGATTTAGGTCACCCAAGGTCACCCATCAAGGTAAAACTATCAAAAGAAACCAAAATCGACCTTATGTACCTTTTTACGAACAAACGGTACACCGCATGGCCTCGCAATGGCCACCATTCGAAAGAGCGGCACAAAATTAAGGTGGGCTTTCCCTCGGAATTTCGATTTAGGTCACCCAAGGTCACCCATCCAGGTCAAACTATCAAAATCAATCAAAGTCGACATTATGTACCTTTTTACGGACAAACAGTGCGTTGCACGGCTTTTTAAATGGCACCATTCGAAAGAGCGACTCAAAATGAAGGTGGGGTTTTCCTCGGAATTTTGATTAAGGTCACCCAAGGTCACCCATCAAGGTCAAACTATCAAAATCAATCAAAATCGACTTGATGTACCTTTTTACGGACAAACGGTGCTTTGCACGTTTTTTAAATGACATCATTCGAAAGAGCGCCTCAAAATGAAGGTGGGGTTTTCCTCGAAATTTCGATTTAGGTCACCCAAGGTCACCCATAAAGGTCAAACTATCAAAATAAACCAAAATCGACCTTATGTACCTTTTTACGGACAAACGGTATATCGCACGGCCTCGCAATGGCCACCATTCGAAAGAGCGGCACAAAATGAAGGTGGGGTTTTCCTCGGAATTTCGATTTAGGTCACCCAAGGTCACCCATCAAGGTCAAACTATCAAAATCAACCGAAATCGATCTTATGTACCTTTTTACGGACAAACGGTACACCGCATGGCCTCGCAATGTCCACCATTCGAAAGACCGGCACAAAATGAAGGTGGGGTTTTCTTCGGAATTTCGATTTAGGTCACCCAAGGTCACCCATAAAGGTCAAACTATCAAAATCAATCAAAATCGACCGTATGTACCTTTTTACGGACACACGGTGCTTTGCACGGCTTTTTAAATGGCACCATTCGAAAGAGCGCCTCAAAATGAAGGTGGGTTTTCCTCGTAATTTCGATTAAGGTGACCCAAGGTCACCCATCAAGGTCAAACTATCAAAATCAACCAAAATCCACCTTATGTACCTTTTTACGGACAAACGGTGCTTTGCACGTGTTTTTAAATGACACCATTCCAAAGAGCGCCTCAAAATGAAGGTGGGTTTTCCTCGGAATTTCGATTAAGGTCACCCAAGGTCACCCTTCAAGGTCAAACTATCAAAATCAACCAAAATCGACCTTATCGACCTCGCAATGGCCACCATTCGATTTTTACGGACAAACGGTGCTTTGGACGATCTTTTTAAATGGCACCATTCGAAAGAGCGCCTCAAAATGAAGGTGGGGTTTTCCTCGGAATTTCGATTAAGGTCACCCAAGGTCACCGATCAAGGTCAAACTATCAAAATCAATCAAAATCGACCTTATGTACCTTTTTACGGACAAACGGTATACCGCACGGCCTCGCAATGGCCACCATTCGAAAGAGCGGCACAAAATGAAGGTGGGGTTTTCCCTCGGAATTTCGATTTAGGTCACCCAAGGTCACCCAAGGTCACCCATCAAGGTCAAACTATCAAAAGAAACCAAAATCGACCTTATGTACCTTTTTACGTACAAACGGTACACCGCATGGCCTCGCAATGGCCACCATTCGAAAGAGCGGCACAAAATAAAGGTGGGGTTTTCCCCGGAATTTCGATTTAGGTCACCCAAGGTCACCCATAAAGGTCAAACTATCAAAATCTATCAAAATCGACGGTATGTACCTTTTTACGGACACACGGTGCTTTGCACGGCTTTTTAAATGGCACCATTCGAAAGAGCGCCTCAAAATGAAGATGGGGTTTTCCTCGGAATTTCGATTAAGGTCACCCAAGGTCACCGATCAAGGTCAAACTATCAAAATCAACCAAAATCGACCTTATGTACCTTTTTACGGACAAACGTTATACCGCACGGCCTCGAAATGGCCACCATTCGAAAGAGCGGCACAAAATGAAGGTGGGGTTTTCCTCGGAATTTCGATTTAGGTCACCCAAGGTCACCCATCAAGGTCAAACTATCAAAATAAACCAAAATCGACCTTATGTACCTTTTTACGGACAAACGGTACACCGCATGACCTCGCAATGGCTACCGTTCGAAAGAGCGGCACAAAATTAAGGTGGGGTTTTCCTCGGAATTTCGATTTAGGTCACCCAAGGTCACCCATAAAGGTCAAACTATCAAAATCTATCAAAATCGACTGTATGTACCTTTTTACGGACACACGGTGCTTTGCACGGCTTTTTAAATGGCACCATTCGAAAGAGCGCCTCAAAATGAAAGTGGGGTTTTCCCGGAATTTCGATTAAGGTCACCCAAGGTCACCCATCAAGGTTAAACTATCAAAATCAACCAAAATCGACCTTATGTACCTTTTTACGGACAAACGGTGCTTTGCACGTTTTTTTTTAAATGGCACCATTCGAAAGAGCGCCTCAAAATGAAGGTGGAGTTTCCCTCGGAATTTCGATTTAGGTCACCCAAGGTCACCCATCAAGGTCAAACTATCAAAATCAACCAAAATCGACCTTATGTACCTTTTTACGGACAAACGGTGATTTGCACGTTTTTTAAATGGCACCATTCGAAAGATCGCCTCAAAATGAAGGTGGGGTTTCCCTCGGAATTTCGATTTAGGTCACCCAAGGTCACCCATCAAGGTTAAACTATCAAAATCAATCAAAATCGACATTATGTACCTTTTTACGGACAAACAGTGCGTTGCACGGCTTTTTAAATGGCACCATTCGAAAGAGCGACTCAAATTGAAGGTGGGGTTTTCCTCGGAATTTTGATTAAGGTCACCCAAGGTCACCCATCAAGGTCAAACTGTCAAAATCAATCAAAATCGACTTGATGTACCTTTTTACGGACAAACGGTGCTTTGCACGTTTTTTTTAATGACACCATTCGAAAGAGCGCCTCAAAGTTAAGGTGGGGTTCCCTCGGAATTTCTATTTAGGTCACCCAAGGTCACCAATAAAGGTCAAACTATAAAAATCAATCAAAAACGACTTGATGTACCTTTTTACGGACAAACGGTGCTTTGCACGGCTTTTTCAATGGCACCATTCGAAAGAGCGCCTCAAAATGAAGGTGGGGTTTTCCTCGGAATTTCGATTAAGGTCACCCAAGGTCGCCGATCAAGGTCAAACTATCAAAATCAACCAAAATCGACCTTATGTACCTTTTTACGGACAAACAGTGCTTTGCACGTTTTTTTTTAAATGACACCATTCGAAAGAGCGCCTCAAAGTTAAGGTGGGGTTTCCTCAGAATTTTGATTTAGGTCATCCATAAAGGTCTAACTATCAAAATCAATCGAAATCGACTTTATGTACCTTTTTACGGACAAACAGTGCTTTGCACGGCTTTTCAAATGGCACCATTCGAAAGAGCGCCTCAAAATGAAGGTGGGGTTTTCCTCGGAATTTCGATTAAGGTCACCCAAGGTCACCGATCAAGGTCAAACTATCAAAATCAACCAAAATCGACATTATGTACCTTTTTACGGACAAACGGTATACCGCACGGCCTCGCAATGGCCACCATTCGAAAGAGCGGCACAAAATGAAGGTGGGGTTTTCCTCGGAATTTCGATTTAGGTCACCCAAGGTCACCCATCAAGGTCAAACTATCAAAATAAACCAAAATCGACCTTATGTACCTTTTTACGGACAAACGGTGCTTTGCACGTTTTTTAAATGGCCCCATTCGAAAGAGCGCCTCAAAATTAAGGTGGGGTTTCCCTCGGAATTTCGATTTAGGTCACCCAAGGTCACCAATCAAGGTCAAACTATCAAAATCAACCAAAATCGACCTTATGTACCTTTTTACAGACAAACGGTGCTTTGCAAGTTTTTTAAATGGCACCATTCGAAAGAACGCCTCAAAATGAAGGTGGGGTTTTCCTCGGAATTTTGATTAAGGTCACCCAAGATCACCAATCAAGGTCAAACTATCAAAATCAATCAAAATCGACTTTATGTACCTTTTTACGGACAAACGGTGCTTTGCACGTTTTTTAAATGACATCATTCGAAAGAGCGCCTCAAAATGAAGGTGGGGTTTTCCTCGAAATTTAGATTTAGGTCACCCAAGGTCACCCATAAAGGTCAAACTATCAAAATCAATCGAAATCGACTTTATGTACCTTTTTACGGACAAACGGTGCTTTGCACGTGTTTTTAAATGACACCATTCGAAAGAGCGCCTCAAAATGAAGGTGGGGTTTCCTCGGAATTTCTATTAAGGTTACCTAAGGTCACCGATCAAGGTCAAACTATCAAAATCAACCAAAATCGACCTTATGTACCTTTTTACGGACAAACGGTACACCGCACGGCCTCGCAATGGCCACCATTCGAAAGAGCGGCCCAAAATGAAGGTGTGGTTTTCCTTGGAATTTCTATTTAGGTCACCCAAGGTCACCCATGAAGGTCAAACTATCAAAATCAATCAAAATCGACTTAATGTACCTTTTTATGGACAAACGGTGCTTTGCACGGCTTTTTAAATGGCACCATTCGAAAGAGCGCCTCAAAATGAAGGTGGGGTTTTCCTCAGAATATCGTTTAAGGTCACCCAAGGTCACCCATCAAGGTCAAACCCATCGAGGAAAACCCCACCTTCATTTTGTGCCGCTCTTTCGAATGGTGGCCATTGCGAGGCCCGTGCGGTGTACCGTTTGTCTGTAAAAAGGTACATAAGGTCGATTTTGGTTGATTTTGATAGTTTGACCTTGATGGGTGACCTTGGGTGACCTAAATCGAAATTCCGAGGAAAACCCCACCTTCATTTTGTGCCGCTCTTTCGAATGGTGTCATTTAAAAAGCCGTGCATAGCACCGTTTGTCCGTAAAAAGATACATAAAGTCGATTTTGATTGATTTGGATAGTTTGACCTTTATGGGTGACCTTGAGTGACCTAAATCGAAATTCCGAGGAAAAGCCCACCTTCATTTTGAGGCGCCCTTTCGAATGGTGCCATTTAAAAAGCCGTGCATAGCACCGTTTGTCCGTAAAAAGGCACATAAAGTCGATTTTGATTGATTTGGATAGTTTGACCTTTATGGGTGACCTTGGGTGACCTAAATTGAAATTCCGAGGAAAACCCCACCTTGATTTTGAGGCGCTCTTTCGAATGGTGATTTTTTTAAAAACGCGCAAAGCACCGTTTGTCCGTAAAAAGGTACATAAGGTCGATTTTGGTTGATTTTGATAGTTTGACCTTGATTAGTGACCTTGGGTGACCTTAATCGAAATTCCGAGGAAAACCCCACCTTCATTTTGAGGCGCTCTTTCGAATAGTGCCATTTAAAAAGCCGTGCAAAGCACCGTTTGTCCGTAAAAAGGTACATAAAGTCGATTTTTATTGATTTTGATAGTTTGACCTTTATGGGTGACCTTGGGTGACCTAAATCGAAATTCCGAGGAAACCCCACCTTAACTTTCAGGCGCTCTTTCGAATGGTGTCATTAAAAAAACGTGCAAAGCACCGTTTGTCCGTAAAAAGGTACATAAGGTCGATTTTGGTTGATTTTGATAGTTTGACCTTGATGGGTGACCATGGGTGACCTTAATCGAAATTCCGAGGAAAACTCCACCTTCATTTTGAGGCGCTCTTTCCAATGGTGCCATTTAAAAAGCCGTGCAAAGCACCGTTTGTCCGTAAAAAGGTACATAAAGTCGATTTTGATTGATTTTGATAGTTTGACCTTTATAGGTGACCTTGGGTGACCTAAATCGAAATTCCGAGGAAACCCCACCTTAACTTTGAGGCGCTCTTTCGAATTGTGTCATTAAAAAAAACGTGCAAAGCACCGTTTGTCCGTAAAAAGGTACATAAGGTCGATTTTGGTTGATTTTGATAGTTTGACCTTGATGGGTGACCTTGGGTGACCTTAATCAAAATTCCGAGGAAAACTCCACCTTCATTTTGAGGCGCTCTTTCCAATGGTGCCATTCAAAAAGCCGTGCAACGCACCGTTTATCCGTAAAAAGGTACATAAAGTCGATTTTGATTGATTTTGATAGTTCGACCTTTATGGGTGACCTTGGGTGACCTAAATCGAAATTCCGAGGAAAATTCCACCTTCATTTTCAGGCGCTCTTTCGAATGGTGTCATTTAAAAAAAACGTGCGAAACACCGTTTGTCCGTAAAAAGGTACATAAGGTCGATTTTGGTTGATTTTGATAGTTTGACCTTGATGGGTGACCTTGGGTGACATTAATCGAAATTCCGAGAAAAACCCCACCTTCATTTTGAGGCGCTCTTTCGAATGGTGCCATTTAAAAGCTGTGCAAAGCACCGTTTGTCCGTAAAAAGGTACATAATGTCGATTTTGATTGATTTTGATAGTTTGACCTTTATGGGTGACCTTGAGTGACCTAAATCAAAATCCCGAGGAAAACCCCACCTTCATTTTGTGTCGCTCTTTCGAATGGTGGCCATTGCGAGGCCATGCGGTGTACTGTTTGTCCGTAAAAAGGTACATAAGGTCGATTTTGGTTGATTTTGATAGTTTGACCTTGATGGGTGACCTAAATCGAAATTCCGAGGAAAACCCCACCTTCATTTTGTGCCGCTCTTTCGAATGGTGGCCATTGCGAGGCCGTGCGGTGTACCGTTTGTCTGTAAAAAGGTACATAAGGTCGATTTTGGTTGATTTTGATAGTTTGACCTTGATGGGTGACCTTGGGTGACCTAAATCGAAATTCCAAGGAAAACCCCACCTTCATTTTGTGCCGCTCTTTCGAATGGTGGCCATTGCGAGCCCGTGCGGTGTACCGTGTGTCCGTAAAAAGGTACATAAGGTCGATTTTGGTTGATTTTGATAGTTTGACCTTTATGGGTGACCTTGGGTGACCTAAATCGAAATTCCGAGGAAAACCCCACCTTCATTTTTTGCCGCTCTTTCGATTGGTGGGCATTGCGAGGCCGTGCGGTGTACCGTTTGTTCGTAAAAAGGTACATAAGGGTACACAACCTTATTTACGCATTTGACCTTGACCTATGACCTTGGCATTCAAAATAACATCAGATTCGTGACGCTCGTATGCGACTTGACCTACATGCGTATTTTAGGCGAAAAACTGGGCCGTTGCAAATTTCCGTTTTGTTGGCTGTTGGCTAACTTCACGGACATTAAAATCCTGCTGTCTGGCTCTATCAGAAAAAATGCTCTTCACGCACATTCTATGCGAGGGAACAGTAATAATACTTCATTTATGTCTTGAAGTGACTCACTCCTAGCTGTTACTAACCTTGACAAAGTTACTAACCTACAACGGTACAATGTACTACGCTTTGTGAAAAACGCGACAGTAGTAAGTAGTAAACTTGAAACTACAATTCTACTACAGTAGTAGGATTGTAAAAATTCTTTATGAGAAAGGCCACTGGTGACCTCAATATTGACCTGAGGAAAAAAAATAACTAAATACTTTCGAAAGAGCTTGTCTCGAGCTATCTAACGTCGTTTCCTGCTTGTCGCTACGTTGCGTGGTTTTCGAGATCATAGGGGGGGGGGGGGGTGGCGAAAATCCGCCCCCCCTCCATAGCCTTTTTCATAAAGAAATTGTACAAACCTGTTGTAGTTGTAGTTTGTAATTTGAACTTTACAACCTACAAATCCAGCACGTTTCATAAACACTACACACACCGCATCAGCGGGGGTTGTAAATTCGGCGGCGATTGTAGCTTTTGTTTGCGTGAGCTGACAAAGTAAATAAACAAGGTTCTTGAGGTGCGTCAAAGACACATAAATAAATATATCAAATATCCCGAATTCACCTGTTCTAATATTATAACATTGTGATTATTTTGAAGAAAAAATATTTGATACTGAAATAATATCAGTTATATGAAAAAGGGAGTTACTGCAAAGAAAATGACAAGAACATTTCTTTTCGTCTCAAGCAGAAACTGTAAATAAACACCGCGACTGTGGAAGATTTGGAAAGGGCGATTATTCGCTAGTGTCAGTGTCAAACCATGACTGCAAGGCTCGTACTGAGCATGGGTGGAGCTTTTCCAAGAAAGTTGGTGGGGCAAAATGTCATTTTACTTGGTTGTTTTGTTTGGTTGAAGTGAAAATGGTCATTTTAATGCCGGATAACCTCCAAATCTGTCAAGAGTTAGTTTGGCAAAACCCAAAGTTGGTGGGGCAGTGGCCCCACCATTTGAATAGGGAACTCCACCCGTGGCACTGAGGCAAAAGCAGGTGAAACACTTCCAATAGATCCGGGAGAGAAAGGAGGTAAGATCACTCTATATCTATCAATATAAGTGTGAAGAAGTGTCTCCGTCGTCGTGATTCGAACGCGCTTAATGAAAAGTCCCAGTTTATATTCGGCACGTATATTGATGTGGGTACCTGCATCCAGGAGACTCCAGATAATTGGGAAATAATGATATATTTGATTATGTGGATGCAAAATTCGTAGAGCTAAACGACACGGGAGGAGTTTTCTATTAAAATGGTGAGGCCAAAAAAAGTTCTCATAAAAGATTTTCTCCGTAACACTGTAAGGTGTTCTCCGCTCCAAGGATTCAGTTTTCTACACACCGAAGGGGCATGGTAGATTGCATGTGTAGTTTGCCTGATAAATTCTACAATTGGTCCGTTGTTTAGGGACTCAGCTGCTCTTTATGAAACACATCAGGCATTTAGGGCCGGGATTTGTATCATTAGTATGTGTAGGTTTGTAGATTTGTTGTTTGTGATTGTAAATTGTAGTTTTTGCTTTATGAAACATATTTGTACAACTACAACTACAAACCTACAATCTTACACATACAAAAGTTACAAATCGACCTTTATGAAAAAGGCTACCAGTAGCCTTTTTCATATAGGTCGATTAGTAACTTTTGTATGTGTAAGATTGTAGGTTTGTAGTTGTAGTTGTACAAATATGTTTCATAAAGCAAAAACTACAATTTACAATCACAAACAACAAATATACAAACCTACTCATACTAACTGTACAAATCCTGGCCCAAAATGCCTGATGTGCTTCATAAAGATGTGCTGAGTCCTTAAACAACGGACCAATTGTAGAATTTATCAGGCAAACAACACATGCAATCTACCATGCCCCTTCGGTGTGTAGAAAACTGAATCCTTGGAGCGGAGAACACCTTTACGGTATTACGGAGAACATCTTTTATGAGAACATTTGTTTGGCCTCACCATTTGAATAGAAAACTCCTCCCGTGTCGTTTAGCTCTACGATTTTTGCATCCACATAATACAATATATAATTATTTCCCAATTATCTGATCTGGAGTCTCCTGGATGCAGGTACCCACATTAATACACGTGCCGAATATTAACTGGGAATTTTTATTAAGCGCGTTCGAATCACGACGGCGGCGACACTTCTTCACACTTATATGAGTTATTAAGTTACCTTGACTTATATGTATATATATAGAGTGATCTTATCTCCTTTCTCTCCCGGATCTATTGGAAGTGTTTCACCTGCTTTTGCCTCAGTGCCACGGGTGGAGTTTCCTATTCCAATGGTGGGGCCACTGCTCCACCAACTTTGTGTTTTGCCAAACCAACTCTTGTCATATGTGGAGGTTATCCGGCATTAAAATGACAATTTTCACCTCAACCAAACAAAACAACCAAGCAAAATGACATTTTGCCCCACCAACTTTCTTGGAAAAGCTCCATCCATGCTCAGTGCGAGCCTTGCAGTCATGGTTTGACACTGACACTAGCAAATAATCGCCCTTTCCAAATCGTCCACAGTCGCGGTGTTTATTTACAGTTTCTGCTTGAGCCGAAAAGAAATGTTCTTGTCATTTTCTTTGCAGTAACACCCTTTTTCATATAACTTATATTATTTCAGTATCAAATACTTTGTCTTCAAAATAGTCACAATGTTATAATATTAGAACAGGTGAATTCAGGATATTTGATGTATTTCTTTATGTCTTTGACGCACCTCAAGAACCTTGTTTATTTACTTTGTCAGCTGACGCAAACAAAAGCTACAACCGCCGCCGAATTTACAACCCCCGCTGATGCAGTGTGTGTAGTGTTTATGAAATGTGCTGGATTTGTAGGTTGTAAAGTTCAAATTACAAACTACAATTACAATAGGTTTGTACAATTTCTTTATGCAAAGGGCTACAGGGCGTGTAATTATCAGAGGCCCTCCAGGGCGCGTGTTAACTGAGCGGCGTCGTTTTGCTGACCAGAGGCAACAAATATTGATTCTGCTTTGACTATTTCGGATACAAACTTTGTTTTTGTTGTTCGGATGCGTCTAGTCTTTTGTTTGGAAAATTGAATTGTTTCACCCCGGATCATCATTATCAGAGTCTCATAAAATAAAGTATCGCTTATCGTTAATTTAACTGTTTCATAATGTAACAATTATAAATAACCTTATTCTCATAATGCCTAGAAGTATAGTATACATGTATATATGAGGTAGATAGGTATGTGTTATATTCGGTAGGACGCATATGTATATGTATAGCTAGAAGCTCGTCTTTAGGTGAGGTAGGCATTGTGTGTATATGTATTCGACGTAAATGTGTATATATGTATAGAAGTATAGTATACATGTATATATGAGGTAGATAGGTATGTGGTATGCGGTATATATGAGGTAGATAGGTATTTGGTATGTGGTATGTGAATATATGCACAGAAGTATAGTATACATGTATATATGAGGTAGATAGGTATTTGTTATGCGCAGTTGTATTGGTTGTATTTGTTTTATATACCCCGACTCGACCAATTGATTGGCATGTTGCTGTGCGCAGCCTACTTGAATTTCTACCATCTTGGAAGTGCATGTGTGCCGAATGCAGGTTACTGGATATTTGAATATTTGTTTTTTGCTAACTGGTGACAAAAATGGAAAATAATACATTTATGACTGATGAAGGCGCAAGCCGAAAACTCCCTAATTTGACTTTGTCTTCTGCTACAGACACATGCCAAAAATATTTATAAAATATTTTTCGGCATTATGAGAATAAGGTTATTTATTATTGTTATTGCAATGTCTTCAATTGTTCTCATAACAGTGCTAAAACAAATACAAGATTGTTTCATAATGTTTATAATCCTTATACACTTCATCTTAGTAAACGGGCACAGCGTATTGTTTTAGTGTGCTTGTGATGCACATTTTGACTGTGTTTTTGTAGTTTGCATCCGCTAAATGTGAAGTATTTAATTTCAAAACCCAATGTTAACCCGCGCCCCGCTGGGGTTGGCGCCGAACGCGCCCCGCTGGGGGAGGGGTAAATATTACCCCCTCCCCGTATCGTCCGAACCAATGACCGCAGTACGACGCGCAAGGCGGCGATCGAAAGCTCTCAAGGAGACGAATATAATGCACACCCGAAGTTCTTAAAAGAAAATCACATGTCAGGTCACCATTAGGTCAAAGGTCAAACTTGAGGTATTTTAGTTTTTTGAGCCATACTTTCCATCCAAAGTCTTAGATTGCGACTTTTATCGCACAAGGTGCTCTCAAAGGTATAATGCATCTACCATATAAGCGAAAGTGAAATTTTAAGCAAAGATCAAGGTCACCAAAGGTCACAGGTCTATGAAAGTCATGCGACACATGTTGTGTGGGTTATTTTACACGTATAATTCGATAGTAGCAGTGATTTTTACAACCTGACCCTCAGGTCAAGGTCAGGTCACAATAAGGACAACATTTGAAATTGATTCAACTAAATACAAAAGGTCTAGGCCAGCTTTGTCTCCGAAATACAGCGGTGGTATTTATTTGTCTGTATCTAATCACTAAAAGCCAAAAAACGGAATTTAAAAAAATTGCGTCCTGAGTTACGTATACTTAGGGAGCCATACGTCAGTCAAAAATAAAGATATTGCTTTGAAATTTGGTTTGAGTATCGTCCATACTTGGTTCTTCTACATATATTCCGTTTTTTTTTATATTTTTTAAAACAAATATTTTGCGGAAATTGTCAGAAAAACGTTTTTTGATTTGTTTTGGGGTCAAAAACCCCAAACTCCGTAAATCCGAGATCGCCATGTTGAATAGAATGTCATTTCCTTCCTTTACGTTTTTCATTTGCAATTTGCATTAAAACGCGATTTTCTACAATTTGTCAAACATTTATCGCTTTTCCACCTAAAATCGCATGACATGACGTCATTAAAACGTCATTGTACTCCAAAGTACTAACTCAATTTCAGTGAAATTTTGTGAGAAGACGTGAAATTGATGCAGCATAAGGTACTGCAAGTTTGACTTTGATATCCCTCATAGTTTTTAAGTTATTGAGAAAATCCGAGAGGGGGGGTAAATGTACCCCCCAGCGGGGCGCGAGTTAAAGGTGAACTATTCCCTTTAAATTTACTCTGGCCCCGTAAATCGTAAGTTTTATGCAAGAGGTCGGTGACCGGACTGCCTAGCCAGCTCCGGTGTCATTGAGTACACGGTGGCATGGGGCGGGCCCCAGCTCAACAGTGGACACGTGGAGGAAGTGATCAGGATTCCCCGATGGCGCGTGCTGTGTAACCGCGGAGGGTGGCTCGGGGTAATAGGATACGTAATCCACAAGGGGAAGCCCTATGCCACGCTAAGCTTCCTGTGTGGTGTCATGTACCGGATGTTTCAAAACACTGGCACGAGGCAAATGCATTGGGGTTCTTTCTAGTAATACATTAATCAACAGACTCTTTTGGCATGTGTCTGTAGCAGAAGCGTTGTGAGTTGAAACGTAAATTGGCAAGGTCAAATGAGTTATATGTACCTGCATAAACTACGCGCGTTGTTTCGTTATGAGTGAAACAACGCACGGACTTCGTTGTTTCGCTCGTAACTTATTTCAGTTCCCTGAGTTTTGCTACAAGCATGTCAATGCCAAACAGCCCCATTAAAACATAAATGTCATCGATTATCTGAAGTGCTCTCCAAAGTTGTTAGCCTCCAGCCGAACTGAGCTTAAGGAGCTCACTCCACCGAACCGTTTCGCAATGATTGTGTCAGAGATAGGATAGGTAGACATCTTAGACCTGTGAAGAAGACGAGATGCACTACGATGCGCTTGTCAGTGAGATGGAACAACTGCGCAACTACATAGTACAGTGCAATGTGCGAGAGATATGTGGAGGCATTTGGCGAACACCAAGAACATGACGGTCCTCTTGATCTGGTAACGCCTTCAGCTTCTAGACACTTTTCCATAAGATATCCTCGCAACTTTTATAAATTTCCTCCGAATCATATGAATGGATGGATTTCCGAGGTCAGGTCCAGCGCTAAGCTGAGCTTGACCTCGACCATCCGATCGCGCAATTCCTGGTAACCGGCAAAAGGCGAAGGTTACCTTCCCGAAGGCGAAGGTTTACCTTCCCGACAGACCTGGAAACAGTCCGCCCCGCACATCTGACGTCACCTGATCTTGAAGGCGACCGCTGCCACCGGCCGCAGGCCATCCCAGTCAGGGGGCAAATAGCGAGCGCCGAAGCGACTCGAACCCGGCCTGGCACACTAGGTGAGGTCAGACGCACAGCGCTCTCCCGACTGAGGTTCAGGGACGGACGAATTGTCGCGAATCGGATATGACGCTATTTCCGTTTTCAGTTCATCTCTTTGCTGTTCGGCGTGATATACCTGGGACAAGAGCTTAACCAAGAAGGCGTGATGAACATCAACGGCGCCCTCTCTTCCTCTTTCTCACCAACATGACCTTCCAGAACGTCTTCAGCGTGGTCAACGTAAGTGCCAATTTCGCGGTTATGTCTTCATAGCTATATTCGCGACATTTTATATTAATGCTCCTGCTTTGCGGTTCAGTAGCTGCATTTGCTTTCGAAAAAAGTATTAATTGTGAAGGAAGATTATTCCTTAATGTTAAATTACACATACAGTATAATTACACATACAATCACACTAATCGAATACTGTCGCATTGCAGATTCGTTTGTATTACTTTTTATAACGCAGCTATTAACATTCCTGGAAAATCCATCGTGTGGCATGAACATCCATTGCTTTATAGAAACAAAATCCCCACCGACCTCATCAGTGGTACTCGATGAGTCCATCCTGCCCATTCCATACCCATCATTTCTCACCCATCAGCGCGACTCGACCATATCACCCTCCTCTTGTTGCCCTCCCCAAGGTGTTCTGCCTCGAGCTGCCCATCTTCATGAGAGAGCACGGCAACGGCATGTACCGCACAGGACGTCTACTTCTTGGCGAAGACGCTGGCCGAACTGCCGCTTTACATAATCTTCCCTTCCGTCTTCGTCGCCATTTGCTACTACATGATCGGCCTCAACAGCGATATCTACTGCTTCCTCACCTGCGTCGGAATCGTCATCCTCGTCGCCAACTGTGCCGCTTCGTTCGGTAGGTCCCCAGTCCAGGCTATTTGTGTAGCCTATGTTTGTATGCGTGCGTGCGTGTGTGCGTGCGTGCGTGCGTGCGTGCGTGCGTGCGTGCGTGCGTGCGTGCGTGCGTGCGTGCGTGCGTGCGTGTGTGCGTGCGTGCGTGCGTGCGTGCGTGCGTGCGTGGATGCATGCGTGCAGACTGGTTATTGATTCACCTTTTTGGAAGGATTCAATCACGATTCATTTTGGAATATGAATGATTCAGCCACCGTTTGATTCATGGATAACTATTTTGAGAAATGATTCGCATCAAAAAAATTTGTTTGATCAAATCACGTTTGACTCACCATTGAAATAGCATGGCACAGTCTTTTTGATTCAATCATCCTTGTTTCTATGTGGGTTTTGATTCAATCATGATTCATGAATACACAAAATCCGGTGGTGAATTGATTCTTCTTTGATTCAGGGGATTTTGATTACACGATTCCAATCGATTCAATCAGAGTCGAATCAATAACCAGTCTGCATGCGTCCGTGCGTTTCTAGTTAGCCTGGAGAAAAGACGGCATATTTATCAAGCAAATAATACAATCAGTCCTTAAGTGTGTGATATAAAATGTAAGTTATAGGATAGAAGGTTTTTTTTCGCTCGTAATATGGTAGTTATTACGAGCGAACGCGAAGCGCTCGCTCGTCAATTTGGCGAGTAGACATTTTCACATCTAAGACCGCCTGATAGTCGAAAGACTGGAGAGGTAGGTCAAATCGGCTCCCATCTAATGCGCTTTAATTGTCTGCTAGTTGTATTGTCTGCTAGGGTCATGCCCCTAAGAGCAGGCCCCCTTGTGTGCGGGCCTCCATCTGTTTTTTTTTATAGAGAACTTCGCGTATTTCGGTCACTTGTTTTGGAGCGGGCCCACTATAGTATGGGATCTGAG
>JAXIVJ010018835.1:0-21865 GCA_036785665.1 Chirona hameri
AATGTGGGTACTATCGGACATACTCCTGAGTATCTCCTTGCTGAGATCATTGAACAATCATGTCAGCGTGCTGGTCTATACAATCTTTGCATTGCCGACTGCAGTTACCTACAACTCGTTACCCATCAAAACAACTTCATTTGTGTCGGAACAAGTAATACAAACACAGGGCGGATCCAGAAAATCTTCAAGAGGGGGGGTGGGGGGGGGGGGGTCATCAATTGCAGTGATGCCTACCTATACCCAAATCTGAAAACTCAACGGATTTGGTCTCACTATATTTTGAGGGTGCCCCTATTTCATTTTTTTTTACAAAACGTTGGCTATAGGTATTTGCAATATCAGTCGTACCCTCTCTATCATTTAAAGTGCCGTGAATGTGCTAAAATATATAATTTGTACAGTCAAGGGCGCCGCCAGACAACTGATGAAGAATTGACCAAGAGGGTAGTCGAGGTTCGTGACCAGGGGGTAGAATAGCACATCTCACGAAGGTGGTAGCCGTTTTTACGAGCAGATAAATCTTATGCATGCGATAGCAGTGTATTCATATTTCTTTGTGTCTCGTGCAGACTTCAAACATGTTCTGAACTAAACAATAGGCAGGGTTTTGCTTGAATAAAATTTGTCCCACAAGCTGCACTTAAACTTAACTACCTATGGTATTTACGCAAAATGGACACCCATACAACTTATTATTGCCAAAATTTGAGATTTTGAGCGGGCTGGAGAACTAATTTTTGCTATTGGAACCAGGATGCAGGGTCAAAACGGGGGAAATATGTTTGGAGCAAAAGGTGGGGTCAAAAGACATGTTGCCCCCCCCATTTAAGGACAAAGGTGGGGCCATTGCCCCCATGTCCTCCCCTCCCTGCGCCCGCCAGTGTGTACAGTCTATATTACAGTCTATAGTACAGTCTATAGACCCTTTTGTACTGGAAAAGAACACTCAATGATTTGCGCCGCGTTGCGGCGCTGAATTTTTTGCTTTATTGTTTGGTCTGGATAACTAGGCCCTACAAAATCGAAAGGTTCTATAATCTATATGTATCAGCCCAAGGGCACCAATGCAGCCACTCAATGAGATTCTTCCACCGCAAAGATAGAAGGAATTTCTCCGCAGTGGCACACAAATGTGATATTTTTGGACTTTTTATCCCAAAATTATAACAGCTTGGGTGCAGTTGCTTACCAGTTTCAAATACGTTTCATGGATTTCCAGCCATGAACCACATTATAAAAAGCCCAAATGGCGGGCCCTATATAATGGGTTCGTTCGCGACAAAAAAGGATAGTCAACAAACATCGTGACATCGAGAATTTATGAGTATGTAATATGCGCCTTTTGTCGCCCGTGCGTTTTTTGTCTCTTAATTCTGCACCATTTCGCATAAAATAGGTGGCTTTCAGCAATTTGATGGGGGCACCAGGGCATTGGTGCCCCGCCTCCCCATCCTCCTGGATTCAAGGGTGCCCGGTGCCCGGTGCCACCCCTGTTCCACCACCTACGGAAGCGGATTCTGACTCCCGAGGGCACTCAGGGCCCCTCGAGTCCGATACGTTGTTACCTCTGGTATAAAGGCACGTTGGTGCCCCTTCATAGCCCAAGGGACGGGAGGCATGCATAAATATTTTTTTGCTTAATTTAGCAATTATAATTTAGCATCATTTCGCGAAATAAAATAAAAAATCCCAGTGACCAATGCTTGTGATTTCATGGCGGCACCAGTCCATTGTTTCCCTCCTGGATTCAAGGAGGCCCAGTGCCACGGTGCCTCCCCTCGCCCCACAGTGACGCCTACCGGCACGGTAGTGCCCCTGGTATCCCTGGCGCGGTGGTGCCCCTGGTACACCGGCGCGGTGGGGCCGCTGGTACACCAGCGGTGGGGCCGCTGGTGATGCCCTTTCACGGCCCAAGGGGGGGGGGGGGGGGGTCATGACCCCCGTGACCCCCCCTGGATCCGCCACTGTAAAAACAGCACATGACTCGTGCCGTTTAGAGACATGAGTTTCCCTGCATTGCACAATGCACACAACCTGCTCTGATGAGCATTTTGCTGCCCTATTTAGTTTCCCACATCCTTATCTATAATCTTATATATAAGATTATATCACAAGTCCGAACACATCATCGATCTACAGCGGTTGATGATAAGAACGCTGGCAAAATAGGCCTGCCAATTTTGTAATGAGTGTTTCAGAAATAACTAAATGACGAAATTCCGAAGTGTCTCGTTTCAACTGTCGCCCACACCTCAAGACGCAAAATACTGTACACGTGAATCAACTGCAGGTGCGCTTCAGTTTTGGCACCGCTTCCGATAGAGATCTCTACACACCCCCTACAAGGCACAAAAACGCACCAGTACAAAAGACACGACACATAAAATTGAGCGAATGACCAAGGCGTCACCTCTTCAAGTCTTCACGCACTCTGCCAATGGCATTAACCCTCCTCTCCCTTCCCACACCCATGATTCACACAGGCCACAGCTCTCTGACCTGACGCTTTCCTGGTCTAATCTCTACTCATCCAAACAGGCACTGTGCCGGTCGTGTTCCAGTGGTGATAAACGCTCGATAGAACCGCAGGGTGACGTCATGGTCGACGACTGATGACCGGTGCGCGTGGGCCCTACTGTGGTCACGGGGGGAGGGGGGGGGGGGGGGGGGGGGGGCGTCTGTGGTTAGACGACCGGAAGGCCCGTGGTGTTGAGGATGGTCTGATGACTGAGGACGGCCTGAGGACGGTCTGATGGTCTGAGGACGATCTGAGACTGATGACGGTCTGAGGACGGTCTGAGGACGATCTGAGGACGGTCTGAGGACGGCCTGAGGACGGCCTGAGGACGGTATCATGGTCCGAGGACGATCTGAGAACTGGGGACGGTCTGAGGACGGTCTGAGGACGGTCTGAGGACGGTCTGAGGACGGTCTGAGGTTGGTCTGATGACGGTCTGAGGACGATCTGAGGGCGGTCTGATAAAGGTCTGAGGACGATCTGAGGACGATCTGAGGACGATCTGAGGACGATATGAGGACGATATGAGGACGATATGAGGACGATATGAGGACGATATGAGGACGATATGAGGACGATCTGAGGACTGGGGGACGGTCTGAGGACGGTCTGAGAACGGTCTGAGAACTGAGGCTGGTCTGAGGACGGTCTGATGACGGTCTGAGGACGGTCTGAGGACGGTCTGAGGACGGTCTGAGGACGGTTTGAGGACGGTCTGAGGACGGTCTGAGGACGATCTGAGGACGATTTGAGGATGATCTGAGGACGATCTGAGGACTGGGGACGGTCTGAGGACGGTCTGAGGACGGTCTGAGGACGGTCTGAGGACGGTCTGAGGACTGAGGTTGGTCTTAGGACGGTCTGAGGACGATCTGAGGACGGTCTGAGAACGGTCTGAGGACTGAGGTTGGTCTGAGGACGGTTTGAGGACGATCTGATGACGGTCTGAGGACGGTTTGAGGACGGTCTGATGACGGTCTGAGGACGGTCTGAGGACTGATGATTGAGGACGATCTGATGACGGTCTGAGGACGGTTTGAGGACGTTCTGATGACGGTCTGAGGACGGTCTGAGGACGGTCTGAGGACGGTCTGAGGACTGATGATTGAGGACGGCCTGAGGACGGTCTGAGGACGGTCACAGACGGCAGACTTAAAATGGTGACTCGGACAGTTCCGAACCTCAAGCAGTCCAACGCAGACACGCAGGCATGCAACGCAAGTTGTCATTCATTGTCCTTGGCTGGAGGGCAAAACCCACCACCAGTGCCCGACCGACAAACGCTGGATCCCCGCCTGTACTCTAACACATGAATGGGCAAATACAGCGACTCTTCAACGTAGCAGTGTGGACGTTCTAGGTTAAATACAGCGACTCTTCAACGTAGCAGTGTGGACGTTCTAGGTTAATTTCCGTTCTTCCTGTTGGAAAATCGACGATGATTGGGTGGATAAGCAATATTTCCGTTTTTTAAGTCTCAGCATTTATATGTTTTGCCATTATTTCTCGTTAGCCTCTGTTTATTTCAAGGAAGGTGCTGTCACAATGGAAGACCTCATTTCATTCAGCCCTCTCCACCGGACATTCCACCGGTGCAAGCGTCCCGGTGGTTAGACCCCCCCCCCCCCACAGGAGGTCTAACCACCTCAAATGAGTCTCAATGACCTGACACTACCGCTGGGGTGACTGAATGTGGTGCCGATGTGATGTCTGGTCCAGTGACCTTTCTCCGCAGCTGTCACCCTTCAGAGCGTCGTCTGTCGTCTGTCGTCTGTTGTCTGTCGTCTGTCGTCTGTCGTCTGTCGTCTGTCGTCTGTAGTCTGTCGTCTGTTGTCTGTCGTCTGTCGTCTGTCGTCTGTCTGGACCCAGACGCCACCCGTGGAGACGACACAGTCGACACACTCCCTATGCATGTCGATCTCAGTCCATGTGAGGGGTGCGCCGCTGGGGGGAGCCGGCGTCATAGGTCACTCCTGGCATTGCCAAGGTGAGCAGAGGCCTGTCTCTGTCGGCCGACATTGTGATCTGCCCGTGGCCGCGTCGATTTGCCTTTCAATCGACTTGCGACGGACCTGGCATTGGGGTTGCGAACTTTTGTGGTGTATTTTTCACATTGTGCTTACTCCTACGTATTCGTTATTGTTTCTTCAGGGTTCTATTTCCGTTGGTGATAATTTTCCTTTCCGGTCTCCGCCAGTCTCGCTTTTGCTTTGATTCGGTGTCTTCACGTTAATCGCCCATCTCTCTTCAAAGTTGCGGCTTTGTGGTTTCAGTATTACGTATAAGTGACACGACCGAACACAATGGAATTTCGGCATAGTTCGCATAGGCAGGTGCGGTGGCTTATGAGAACTAAAACGACAGATTAGGGCGTTTTTGTGATTAACAGCGAGATGAACTCCCGTGTCACCACATGAGACCATGACTCGCTAACCGGCCGGAAATAAAATCGTGCCGCTACAGACAGCGGCAGTCGGTATGATCTTTGCGGCGACACTGGATCGTTCGCGTTTTTCTATTAGCCATTTCACGAAAAGCTTGGTCGGCATGACATACTGCACAGGCGTCTCTCCTTGACACAATGAGTCATCATATTTGGTATTTTGAACACATGCTCGCGCGTGACAATAGAAGCCAATCAATGTTTCGATGATCCCTAGCTCACAAATATAAAATAACCATTAGTAGTTCTGATACATATCGAAGTCTTTCACTGCGTATATTTGTATAAATTGTTTGAATGTTTTGACTGGGTGGATTTCTGAGATCAGGACCCATGCTAAGTAAAAATGATAAAAATGGACCAGTTGCAGGTTGCTTGGTGAATATTTGCAAAACAATAAAAAAAATGTGCTGATGAACGTGATACACACCATTTTGCATATACATCAATATTTCGCGAGATATTTGTATGTAAAAGTTTATAATTTGTAAAGCACTTAATGTTGTGACGTCAGATGACAATAGTGAACCGCCGGCCAACGGAACAGCAGTGCGTTTCCCCGCGTTTCCCGTGGAAAAACAAAATGGTTTAAGGCAGACTGGTTATTGATTCAACTTTTTTTGAACGATTCAAGAATCTGAATGATTCAATCACCGTTCGATTCACGCATACAATTTTGAGAATTGATTCCTTCCGATTCAAAGAATCAAAACAAATATTGTTATCGATTCACGTTTGATTCAACATTTAAATATATGAGGTGAATGCATGTCAAATCAATACAAATAGAAACATGCATATATATGATCATTAAAACATTGTTACAGCCATAGTATTTCAGTATAAATGAATGTAGCCACTGGGACTGCATGTATTTCCCAGTTTACCAGTGTACTTGAATTGTTAAGAATCGTTAAATCTTTTGATTCAATAAGCCTTGATTTGATGCGGGGTTTGATTCAATCACGATCCATGAATCCAAAGATCTGGTGGTGAATCAATGCAAATGCTGCAAATACTCTCTACTTCCTGCAATACTTATACTACTTCCTGCAAATACTCTCTCAGACCGACTGAGGCCCTTTCAGACCTGCAAAAACGCTCGGGTCCTTTTCAGCTCGAGGGCCCCTTGACGTTTGATGTGCCCCCCGATTTTTTCCCTGGATCCGCCCCTGGTATAGCCGTCTTTGACATTTGAGCTTTATTCCCTCTGATTTTGTGACGTTATGCATTTTACTTTTTGCAGTTTGACTTAACGCCTAAGACCCGTCTCCTGTATGGAGCGAAGCGAAGCAACTTACTCTCACCACAAGCTTTGACGTGACGCGGAGCCGTGCATCAGCTATTTTTTACCTTTTGACTTTTTGCATTAGACTTGATGCCCTTTTTACTTTTTGCATGTGACTTTTTGCCCTTTTGACTTTTTGCGTTTTTGATTGTTTTGCGTTTTTGACTTTTTGCATTTTACTTTTTGCATTTTTGCCTTTTTGTAGTTTAATTTTTGCCTTTTTGACTTTTTGCATTTTACTTTTTGCCTTTTTGACTTTTTGCATTTTACTTTCTGCCTTTTTGACTTATCCATTTGGACTTTTTGCCTGTTTGACTTTTTGCATTTGATTTTTATCCTTTGGAATTTTTGCTTTTGACTTTTTGCTTTTGACTTTTTGCCTTTTTGACTTTTTGCTGTTTTGACTTTTTGCATTTTACTTTTAACCCATTTGACTTTTTGCCTGTTTGACTCTTTGCATTTGACTTTTTGCTTTTTTACTTTTTGCCATTTGACTTTTTGTCCATTTGACTTTTTGCCGTTTTGACTTTTAGCCTATTTTACTTTTTGTCCTTTTAATTTTTCACATTTGACTTTTTGTCCTTTGACTTTTTGACTTTTGACTTTTTGTCCGGTTACCGTTTGTTATGGTCATGAAGGAGAAAAGAGAAACATGCCCATTTTTCGACTGATATCCATCCAGTCCAAACAAATGCCTTTTTTTTTTGTTTCAGCTCGAAATACCCAGTATAGCCAAATGTCAAGACAACTTTCTAGGCTACCTATTCCATTTAAAGGAAATAGTTCACCTTCAACATTAGTTTTAAATTGAGATAGCAGTTTTGTAGCCCGTGTTGGGAAACCCTTATCTGCAAGTTTTCTTGGCTGAAGACTCTCCAGCCGAATATATTTGATTTTTTTGGCGAAGGAATGCGGTGCTGGTGAAAGAATGTGGCGCTGGATCTTGCCCGGGCAGAGGCTATACCATCAGCCAATCAGCTTGCAGCTGGTGCTAGCAAGCGAACCGCCAGCCGCCGGTTGGCACATCTGTAATGCGAGTCTATCCTTACGCGACGACTTTCGAATCTGATTGGCTGAACCATTTTTTAAATTCGCGTGACGTCATGACTCTGACTCAGAGAGTATGCATATAGTTTTGATAAACAATAATAATGTACGGCCTTCTGTCCTAAATCGGCGCGATATAAGGCCCTTTTTGACAATATAAAAATAATTTGTCTTACAAAATCAAATCAAATCGTGTTTGGGACAATCAAGTCCAAGGTGTTCTTTAAGCCTTTTCCTCTGATTTACTGTTCACACCAAACTGCTCAGAAATTCTTGGAGATTTATGCTGTGCATATTCAAAACACAAGGCGTCATCTTAATATCCTCTACAGCATATGTTCGAGATAGCCTCCGTTTCGGCCGAAACACAGCTCTGCCCTCCGCCTCACCACTGCTTACGGGCCCACCGCCCATATCGGCGGGGATGGCCCGCACTGCAGCTCCCACGGCTCTCTTTAGTTGCTTCCTGGTCTGGAGATACTTCTTAAACACCTATAACTCTTTTAGGTACCTCCACAAGAAGAAGTCAAGAGGGCTCAGCTCCGGAGGCTACCCTCACTGAAACACTGCCCCAGAAACCGCTTGCAAAATGCGACCGTACCCTCAATGTTGTTCTGAAATAGCTTCTGTCGGGTCCAGAGCTTGTATGGATAGTATGAGGATAGAGATCTAGATCATCCCTAGGACCCGTTTGGCTGTAACATCCGTTAAAATGCATTTACACTTCCGTTAAGATGATTGATTTGGTCACAATGTAGAATTCCACAATTTTAGTTTGATGCTTGTTTCTGTAAAGCCGCGTGATTACAAATTAAATGACATTTGGTTAAATTCTCCGTTTCACGTGCTTTGATTCCGGAACGATTATTATGCTGTTTATTTTTCTGTTGAACCTCCATATTAAAAACCAGTAAGGCGCCGTAGTTGGCTATGAACGAGCGAGCGCGAAATAAATGGATGGTGAATTTCAACCCGATCGGGCAAGTAGTTCCTTAGATACAAAAAAGGTGCGCACGTGCGCACGTGCAGAGGCACCCCACCCATGACTTGTGGGTAGGCGGCGGCGGAGGGGTCCCTAACCACACACCAAATTAGAACGCAATCGGTTCAGTCGTTCCTGCGATATAAAATAGGGGTGTGCATGTGCGCACGTGCAAAGGCACCCCATCCCTGACTTGTGGAAAATTGGCGGCCGAGGGTCCCTAACCACACACCAAATTTTCACACAATCGGCTCAGCCGTTTCAGAGTTTTTGCGAGAAAACACTTTTCAACACCCCTTACGCGGCACGCGCCACGCTCAGTGGTAGTTACCCACATGAGTCGGCACTGGTCTCAAACAGGGTAGGTTGGATGGGGCTGCTCAGCAAAGAAGTCAGCTTATCAATCGGACGTGTGGTTGCAGAGATATGAGCTTCTCAAAAGCGTCGCCACGGGTCGGGCCGGGCCGGGCCTGGCCCCTCATATTCAGATTTTCCCCATATACCACGGAAAGACGAGCGAGCGCTTCGCGCTCGCGCGTAATAAATGTGTCAACCGAGCCGCCCAAGACTACCTCACGGTAACTTTGACTGCCTGAACTATTAACATCTGACGTCACGACCAATCGGAGAGCAGAATGCTAAATTACGTAAATATACTTAATTATTTTAAATACTGACAATTCGGAGGAACTTATATTAAAGTGACACTTAAGAAAATATTTTGTGTGCATTTGCTTTTGATCAAATACATAAAACACAGTGGGCTAGGTAACCTGCAACTAATCCATTGGTAAACGAATAGTTAATATAACACTGAATATTAAATCATAATAAAGCTATACTGATATAATTTACATCACGACAATATTGAAATAATAGTTGATAGAATAATTGATACACATAGCCATGTTTGAACAGACCGTCTGTAGGTATACCATCGAACAGCATAGCTAGTTGGTTCTGAGACGGGGCTCCACCAACGGCTCCCGGTGCACACGTATTTAAACCGGGCGGTCATGCCCTCGGGCTACCTGGTGGTGCCGCCAGCATTCCAGCTGAGCAGATCAGCAGAGGTCTCGGTGGTGTGGCGATCCCGGCAAAGGATGACATGGGTGACAGGAGGATCCAGGTCGGTCAGTCATATATACCCCGACGGTTTGATGACGTCATTGTGGGTGTGTGTCGTAAATTAATGGAGGGAGATGAGTGGTGGGGTGGGGTAGGGGTACCTATTGCGTCTCTTCCCAAGTATTACTCTTGTTTTGTTTTACCGGAATGTAAGCAAACTCTGAAACGTTTTATTGTTGGGTTCGAAGTGTGAATTGTGCAATGTGGCCTATTTCCTCTGATGTATGCAATTTGTCAGATCAAGAGCTCATCAATTTCTGTAAAATTCCTTACAATTATTCAAAAAATATATTAAATCTTCATCTACAAATTTTGCACACGGCTCTGTGAGGGACATTCTCTCCTGATTTGAAAACTGAGAGAGTACGATCCCCCCGCTTATGAGCGCATAATTACCCCACTTATACAAACGAAATCATGTAGATAAAATAAACATGCAATTGCACAATACAGCAGAGCACAGAAATAACATACAATGCAAATGATGTTCATAGATACTCTAGAAGTTTCGCACGTTATTGCGTTAGAGAAGAAGATACTGCATGATACTGGCACATGCATAAAACATTCATCGTTCTTAAGGTGCTGAGTGCCATGTTGTTATGTCTTTTATATCATGTCTTTGTTATGTAGATGTGATACTCCCCGGTAAAACAAGGATTTGAATTCGTCATTTTATTACCTGACAGCAAGATCGATTGAGAAGATGTGTGCTATGTATAGTATCAAACCATGTTCCCCTGGGGTGCAGTTGACGCTTGTACACTTCTTTTGAGTTATTGGCGCGGTGAAGCAAATACATTAAATGGTTTACACTTCAATCGATGATAATAGCCCCGTTTCCATGGCAGTATTGAATCCGATTAGGTTTTAAATCAGATTCACTCACTCATGAAGGAAATCAGGATTACAGTGGGCGTTTCCATGACCATACGAGGGGAAATCCGGATTACATTCGAGACTCCCGACCCTTGTTTTGGTCGCAGATCGGATTACTGCCTCCGCACAGTGGGCGATAGCGGTTAGCTATCGCCCACTGTTATTACCTGCTAGCGCAACATGGGGTGAAAAACAAAATTGTAAAAATGACTATTTTATACGGCTCATTTTCAAGGAAAATGTCCATAGCATGAAAGTATAACACCGATTCGCCAATAAATTTGTTTATTCGTATGCACCATGTCTTCAAACACACACTATTGTTCAGCCGCCGATATTGCTATGGCGCACCTCATTCTCATCGTATGGATATATGCTAATGTGAGAGGCGAAGAACGTTCCGTAGAGGCTTTGTGGTACTTTTTCTTGAAAGTACAAATCATCAGTAGCCCGAAATACTTGTATATGACCTTTTCATGTGAATTATCAATGTTATATTCCAACATTAAGTGAGGTATGTTATTTGAAGTGGCTCACCAACAGAATCAAAACTTGAGTTAATCCTACAATTTTCATTCCACGGTTCTCTGCTTTGATGAAACATGTTTTGCCTCGTTAGAGTTTATACTTTGTGCCTATTAAAATAAACCTTGCGCATATTTGCACTTTTTATTTTGCAGCTTATTTTATAGAGTACATACATCACTCTGCGCCATTACAATGCCAGAATCGCTGCTGACTCTAGTTAACTGGCCGTACAAAGGCCATTTTTTAAGATAAAGGTCTAAAGATAGAAAATGACAAGGGCTACAAAATGGCTATCACTGATTTTCGAAAGTTTTGTTTTTTTTACCCCAAAAAAATCAAAAAAAAAATATTTTGTTTAAAAAGATGCCCTCAAAATAAAACTTTTCAACCATTTTCCAAAAACCGGAATATGTTGGAGAACTACATATGGCCAATACCCAAACCAAATTTCAAAGCAATATCTTTGTTTTTTACTGACTTATGGCTCCCTAAGTAGGAGTAACTCATGACGTCATATTTGTTATTGCGTTGTTGGCTTTTATTGACCTGATACAGATAAATCAATGCCAGCACTGTATTTCTGAGATAAAACCGGTCTAGAAACATGCCTTTTTTATTTATATTTATCAATTTCAAATTTTGACCTTATGTGACCTGATCTGAGCTGAGCTTGACACTAACTTCACTTAAATGAGATCAGATAGTAAAATGACTATCACTATCGAATTATACGTGTACTCAAATGCCCATACAACATGTGTCGCATGACTTTCGTAGATTTTCTTCGCATAGTGACCTTTTGTGACCTGGCCTTGACCTTGACCTTTGCCAAGAATCTCACTTTAGCTCATGCAGGATGTGTATTATCCTTTGGGAGCATTTTGGGTGATCATGGTCACAATCAAAGGCTTTGGATGGAAAGTATGGCCCATAAACTCAAATGCCTCGATTTTGATCTTTGAACCGACTTTGACCTAATGTGTGACCTAAATTCTACAATTTCGAGTATGCTTTAGCTGCGAGTTACTGAGAGCTTTCGATTGCCGCCTTGTGCGTCTCGCTACGATTATTGGTTCCGGAGATAACGAGGGGGGCGGCAATATTTGCCTCCCCTGGTCAATGCCAGGTTAAACCCAGATAAAAGAAAGTGCATATTTTGAGCTCCCTGATTCATCAGCTATCGATTAATATGCTACATGTTCAAACCGATGCCGTAAATTGAAGCAGAAACGCCGTGTCGCGCTAAAAGGCCGTTCTCGCCCACTGTGCGCCGCCCCGGTCGGCCGGCTCGGCTCTAGCCACCTAGCGGCGACGGTGCGAAACACGACACATACTAAAATGATGAATTGTGGAAATTGTATTATATGCAAGATAGGGGAACGAATTTTGCACAGGATGTTCTTACCATCGCGAAATTTGTTATGTGCGAGTTTTGTGGTTGTACGCTATATTTTAATTATACAATGATCGTTGAACGAGACGAGTAGATATGCAGGGTAGAATCCGGATTACGAAATTCGATCCAGTTTGGCAAAGCAGGCGTTTCCATGACCGCTGCAATCTGGATTTGAGGGGAAATCCGGATTTGCTAGTGTCATGGAAACGGGGCTAATGGGGCCCTAGGACGCATGAAATGAAAATCGACATCATTTCTGTATCGATATTCATAAGAATAACTACTTGAAATATTAGTTATCTATTAGCATTTATGAATTACAATACAAATCATGAACCATTAATAAGAAGAAAAGAAGCAGGATTTAAATTTCAACATTATAAGTCCAACTAGGACAACAGGACGCGCGGTTATCGCTACCGCATTCCACTGACATTTATATAATTTGATACCAACTTACCGTGAAGATTAAATCAATAGTTATTATCTGAGACTGAGTCGAGGGAATACGTGTTAAAATGAGCTATTTCAATATTTGTGTTTATTAACTGCCAAAATTGTGTTGTACTATAGGTTTATATCTAATAAGTACACTAAATAGAAATACTATTCTTTCTCAAATCTGTCACCATAAAGGGATAGCTCCCCCCCCACAGATTCGTTTTTTTTATCCCGACAGTAATAGTGTTAATAAAATTATTAAAAAATTTAGCCTTATCTTTATTTTGAATCATCTTTATTCATTATCAAATACATCTTTAGCTTTATCAAACATCATCCAAAGGTCTCATACATATTTTCAGCCACGAACCTTCATCATTAGACTCAAAATCAGTAGACTCGGACCACTGATGAAGGTTCATTGTGGAAAATATACCTATTCTAGACCTTCTATGATGATTTTGAATAAATAATGCACCTTAACCCTATTCTCTGCGGGGGGGGGGGGGAGATTCTGCCCCCCCCCTCCTCGGTGGTTTTTCACTTGCCGCTTCTAAACCGTTAGGCCTAGCGTCTTGACACTTTTGAACTTTTCCCAACTTTGAATGGCGCGTGTTGTGTCAATATTTCGAAAAAAATCGGGCCAGCAGAGGCGGTGCCAGGCTCCTGTTTTAGGGTGAGGTGTTACGAATGCGGTTGTGCGGCGCATACTTTCTTCATAGTTTGCGGTGCGATATATGCGTCAGAAACATTTGCAATGCAATATGTATCATACATACTGGGATTGTACATGTTTGTTGGAAGAGGCGCACTCAGGTTAAAAAAATGGGAGGCGATGGGAGAATGGGATACCTCAAATTAGGTCCAACTTCACATTAGTAAGATAATAAAAGCGTTACTTGAATTGTGCCCCCACGTTGCTTTCCTGGATTCGCCTATGCGCAATATATTCAATTTAACAAATTACATGAAGTAATGCCCACATGTGACGTTCATGTCGTCCCAAACAATCACGAACAGCACAAATTTGTTATCAGAAAATGCCCCCATTTTACATCCCCTGAATACGCCTATGGTTTTTGATTTTGGTATTTATCTTTTTAAACCGTATAGACCAGTACATTTTAAGGCCAAAAACGTTTAGGGCATGACAATCGGTCAAACCACATGGCCGCAATGACCTTTCAAAAAACACCCCAAATATTAGTTTTTTTTGCTTCCTGGACCCCCCTTTTTGAACGAAAAATTATTTTTGGGCCCCTAAAAAAATATTTTGTCATGATTAATCGAATGGCGTTTTCCCCATCGAAATAGACCGAGCGGTTCTCGATATCTCTGGGGGAGGGGGGGGGGGGGGGGAGAATCTGACCCCCGCAGTTTAACGTAATTTTGGCCGCCCGCAGGGGATGGGATTAAATTAAAACTTTTCTTAACAACTGGAATTCACTGTCAAGAGCTGCAGGCTGGTACAATACATTATTGTGGGCTCTGGCCTTCAGCCTACAGCCAAATGCACTATGTTCACTGCAAGGGAAGTGGTAAAAAATGAGTGTATATAAAACACAATGACATTTCAAAACAAATAGTACTAAAGATTCAAACAAAAAAATTACCGCAGAAAATGACACCCCAACTAAAAAGGAAAACAAACAACATCAGTGAACCAACAGACGCCGGTTGGCATGCTGAGCTCGCATTTGTATAGGTAACTGCTACAAATTGTGGCCGAGTTCTTTGGGCGTTGAACGCCAACTGTGTTGCCACATCCTACCATCATATCAATAATCATAATCAACTTTAAAAGTCACTATACCTACCACTTACCAGCATCAGTTGAATAAGTTTATCAATTCCTGTACCTTAGCACAGCAGCAGAAACACCGTTCAAAACATTTGATATATTGCGCCAAAGTTGAGTGCCAATGAGTCCACAGAAGTATGTAAGCGTCAACTGCACACGTTCCCCAGGCGCTGCTTGATAGTCAATCTACAGAACACATTTTCGTATCCCTATTTGGCCTACCGATCGTTGATCATAATCAATCCTCTACCACTCCTACGCCATAAACTCGAGCCGCTTACATTCGGCTGGCAAAACATCACACAACAAGAAGTGGCTGGCGAAGACTGGAGCAGTCAGACGACTGGCACTCGCGCGCAGCATTCGTCACCGACGGCGGATGTGGCGCGCGTGTCTAGCCGACCCGACAAACTGACGACTCAAGACTAAGACACAAGACAATGAGCTACTTGGACCCAGGTTGCTTGACTCATTACAACAACGTCAGGAGATTGGGGTCCGACTCTGTCTGGCGCTGCATGCACATTTAACAGTGTCGTTGCTGAAAACAAATTGCGGACGTGGCACTCCCACTGGGTTCCGGACGACCCCAACCAACCTGTTGGTTTGCTTGCTTTTAGCGCAGGATGTGGCCGGTAGCTCGGCGAAGCTTTCGTTTCATTGGAACCGATGCTCTTCATATCTGTACACGAATTCAGTGTTCTCAGTTTGGGCTGTGGTATTGTAGTTAAGTCATCGGTATTTTAGTCTGATCGTCTATCACATGTCTTGGTGAAGTATTCCCAGTAAGTAGTTGCGTCCAGCAGTGATCTCATTTGGTCATGAGACGGAGTGACACTGCCGTTCAGGCACGGCAGTGCGCATAGTTCGGGAGGATAGCCGAATACCTGGCAAGGAACGTCGAGGTGACCTCCACCAAGGCCTCGGCAACATCGAACGCTATGCAGACACCCCTATTTTATATCTCAGGAACGGCTGAACCGATTGCGTTCTAATTTAGTGTGTGGTTAGGGACCTCTCAGCCGCTGCCTTTTCACAAGTCAGGGATGGAGTGCCTCTGCACGTGCGCACGTGCTCACCCCTTTTCTATATCTCAGGAATGGCTGAGCCGATTGTGTTCAAATTTGGTGTGTGGTTAGGGACCTCTCAACCGCCAGTTTCCCACAAGTCAGGGATGGGGTGCCTCTGCACTTGCGCACGTGCGCACCTTTTTGTATCTCAGAAACTACTTTCTCGATCGGGTTGGAATTCACCATACATTTATTTCGCGCTCGCTCGTTCATCGCTAACTACGGCGCCTTACTGGTTATATTTAGTTATATGTCATGGTTAATTATATGTTACACATCGCGGTATGTCCTTGCATAATGACAAGCTATGTACCATGATACAAATATACATGCTTTATTGTCTCCCTAAAACATATCGCATAATTCGAATGGACATATCAATTCACAAAATATACTTGTACGGATGCAGACCTATATATTGAAGCCCTCGCATAACTACATGTGCTATACAAAAAAAACAAAAAAAACATGCAATTAAAGCTCGGGTAACAAATACGAGTAGCGGGAAATCGAATTACTTTTAACAACAGTCAGTCATTGTAACACAAAGGGTAAATCTAAAATCCATCCTTTACTATGTTTCAGGCTTCAGGTGGAGAATTGCACACAGCCTCGTTTAGTTTAGCTGGCGCTCCTCTTAGCCAGTATATGTAACGGCGTTGAAGGTGACCAGGAAGGACTCTCGATTTGTGGGATTGCTTCTCTTAATTTATTCTGGATGAATGCGAGAAAGCGGACCTAACTAGAATTCGTGAAAGGACGAATTCTAGTTAGTTAATTATAATTAGTCAGTATATTTGTATAATCAGTCAGTTAATGATTCCAGCAGTGACCGCGTTCCCCCTTTTACAGCATTTAAACATATATCATGCTACAAACACTGCCCTTCCGTCATATGCTTATTTATTTATATTTCTTCCGGTTCGTACCTGCAAATGTCAAGATTTTGTCTTTTCCGGTTGTCATGTTGATTCATGGTCTTGTGGGTCGTCGACAAAGACGTCACCTCTGATCATAGGTGGCGACGTAAATTGTTATTCCTCGCTCATAAGGTCACGAAGACTGATATGGCCCAACTCTCAGCCAATGTACTACTGTTGCTATTCAGTCGCCGTGTGCAGCAACCCGGCATCGAGCTCTATGCAAACTCGGAGCATGCCTTTGACGGGTCCCACCGGGTGATCTAGATGTGACTCACCTCACCTCATCCTGCAGCAACGGAAACACACCGATCCGCCATCGGAGCTGGAATGGCGGTTTTTAGGCGTCTGGGCTAGGACCGCCGGGAGATAGGGGTTTTTATTTTCGGTTTCCAGTTATTTGGTGCCCTCCTGCACAGGTGTCCCCTCAGCTGTCCTCCAGTCACATACATACCGTGGACAGCACAATCATGGGCTGCGTCATCAGCCACCTGGGTGTTGCCGAATTCTTTCTCTGTTGATCACTACTTCTTTCGGGGTTAAACGGGATCATGAGGTATTTCTGATATCATCTTCGTTGTTTAAAAATGAACCAACTTTCGGAGTCCATTCGACCACAGGCCTTGACATAAATATAAAATGGGAACTCAATTATAGCGGCATCTGCCAACCCGGTCTTACACCATTGGGTGGGGTTAGAGGGGGTTTTACATACTCTAAAAACCATTGCTATGTTTTCCTGGTGACCTACTGTTAACTGTATGCAGCGGCAGTAAGCCAGGCAATATTCCCTGCATACACGAGGCCAAAAGAGTCAATCCGGTGCGACTCTTCAGCTCTGTGGGAAGTTCAGGTAGCCGTCGCACCTCAATCTCTCCTTCGTCTGACTCAACTCTCCACTATCCCCTCCTGGAAGATACATGTATCAAATGATCAATGCAAACCTGACTTTAGTATGTAGTAACTCTCCATCATCCCCTCCTGAAAGATACACGAATCTCTCCTTCGTCTGACTCAACTCTCCACTATCTCCTCCTGGAAGACACATGTATCAAATGATCAATGCAAACCTGACTTTAGTATGTAGTAACTCTCCATCATCTCCTCCTGAAAGATACATGAATCTCTCCTTCGTCTGACCCAACTCTCCACTATCCCCTCCTGGAAGATACATGCATCTCTCCTTCGTCTGACCCAACTCTCCACTATCCCCTCCTGGAAGATTCATGTATCAAATGATCGATGCAAATCTGACATAATGAAGTTTAGCGGAAAATATAATGGAAGGGCAAAAATGTATATACTTCTGTGACAGAGTCCTATCTGGAAAAAGCCAATATGACCACATCAGTGTCACTCTCAAATCTCTGGGTTGGCTGTCCGCTGGTCAGCTCCATCAGTACTACACTGTGATGGCGCTGCGCCGGCGGACTGACGCATCCGAGCCTGAGGCCCTGGCCGCGCAGTTTGTGAGTGGCCACTGGCCAGGGCGAAGCACCAGAGCTCGTGCACGCGCGAAGAAGCACCAGAGCCGGCATTATGGACGAAAGCGTTTCGCTTTCAGGGCAGCTGCATTGTTTAACGCGCTCCCAGCAGATGTCCGCGACCACCATGAGAGCAGAAAAGTATTCGGAAAGACGCTAGAACAACACATGTTGAGTGCTGATTGATGACATCAACTTGTGTTTTCTTTATTAACATCTCAACAACGCTGTGAGTGTGAATGTGATGTGTGATGTGTGCATGTTTATTCCCCTCTCCACTCTAGTCATTTTCTGTCTTATAGTATTTGACGAAAACATGTAACAGCCATTTTTACAATGGATATGTTTGATATGTTCAATAAATAAATAAATAAATAAAGGGTTTCTGATGTTATCGTTATGTGTCGCCTGAGGGATTTACATAATGCCGTCTATATGAACATACTTCGTTTCAATCACAATCAGCTGTAACAGACGCCGTCGATACTACGTATATCTAATATGCAGCAAACTTCACAAAAAAGTATCAACATTTTATGTCGAATTCAAATGAGCATTGCCTAAATCGTTTGCACCAGGCACGTACCACGTGGTTGCCCATCACTTTCAAACTTTCTTGCTTCGATGTGGAAGATTCACGTAATGCGGTATTCGAGTTTGCCTGGCGGGTGATGTGGGGTGGGTGCGGGGACGGCGGTGGCGGCTGTTGCTGCGGGGCGTCGCATGTGGTGCGTGGCTGGATCCGATTCGGGCTGTATTTGTATTTGTTTTGGATGTCGAGAAGTGTCGAGATTTAAGCGGTTTCCGCTTTTGCACCGATCGACAGTTAATATGCAACTGTAACGTGTGCGTGTGTTTATTGAATAAATATATTTCAACTAAAAAAAACATAATTTTGCTCAGTGGGAGGGGGGGCAAGTCAGATACGGATCAAATTTCGTTCCGTTTCGTGAGATAAAAGTTGTTGACCGGGGGGAAGGGGGGGGGGGGGGGGGGGGCGTCGGGTCGTCAGCGCGAAAAGTCGTTGAGCGAGGGGGGGGGGGGGGGGGAGGGGGTTGCATCTGGTCGTCAGCAGAATCGCATTTTCTCTAGTGTAAACTGGTTTGCTTAGCGGGGGGGGGGGGGGCTGGCTACGTCCCTGGTTTGCATTCCGCCGAATGCCGAATCATTTGACGAAATGCTGCACTATGCCGAAATGGCCGTATACCATATGACGAATGCCGCACTACCCCGAAATTGAACACGCACTCCATTGGCATATGATCACACAAATACGAATATCACGCACTGCTTCGAAATATGAACGCAATATGCCGTATTCTCGAGATAGATTGCACTCTTACTGAAATGCGTGCACTTTTTCCACAATTGACCGTAAAAAGGTGTATATTTCAGTGATGAGTGGATCATTCTGTTTTGTCATTCTGTCAATATAATTCGACGAAGAGATTTATTCTAAGAGAAACGAAGAGGATTATTCTGACAAATAATCCTCTTCGTTTCTAGTTCAGTCACGTAAATAAAACCACACAAATTTATTGTTACGTGAATTTGCTCATAATCTTTCATCTTGCAATGCAAGACAATAATTTACATAGGTGCGAGCTCATGATCGGAAGTGCCTTTCTGCTGACCATGGGAATATTTCAGAGCTCGTGGGCTGGAGATACCGATCTGAAGCTACACCGTGTCAGGATTTGCGATCAGACGAGATCATCCCCGGATTCCACTCCGGCGAATAGCGCGGTCGCGGTGGAATGTCGTGCGCAGTCCGTTTGCCGTGTGAAAAAAATCCACTGCTCACGATGTTGTTCTGTGACAATGTTACTTGCAATGTCTCTCCATGACACAGCAAACAGATGTTCTTCACGAGGTTACTGATAATCTTGTCTTAATAGATCTCTTAAGAGTCGACTCCGGTCGGCTGCAAAAGGTAACTGTAGAAGTAAATGAAGAGAACATGAAATACTGATAATCTGATGATTTCCTTATTATTGAATTAAAATGATTTAATCGGCTTTATTTTAGCTGGCCGATTATTGTCCCAACAATTGTGTTAGTGATGTCATAATCGCATGCATTTTAGATGGACAAGTTGATGTACTTTTACATTTATTCCAAATATTTTGTGTGGATCGAATTCCGAGGTCTTAATGAATTCCGAGGATGGAATTTCGTGCTAAACAGTGTTTATTGTGCAGAACCTGACCCCACCATCCGATCGCGCAATTCCTGGTAGCCGGCAGAATTTAGCAGCGGAAATTGTACATGCCCGGCATACCTGGGCACGGTCCGCCCCACCCTCTCGTCTCCTGACCTTGAGTGCGACCGCTGCCACCGGCCACAGGCCATCCCAGTCAGGAGCAAATAGCGAGCGCCGAAGCGGCTCGAACCCGGCCTGCCACACCGGGATAGGCCTGAAGCCCAGCGCTCTCCCGACTGAACTGCAGGGGCGGACGTATGCTTTACTACCTTTACTTACCATACATTGATAAATAGAGCAGTCCTTAGGTTACCTCTGTACCGTATCATAGCAAAATGAAAGACATATGTCATATGTAATCATACAATATGTGAGGTTTCAGCGAGTGGATAATTTGTTCGGTCGGACGTTTCAGGCAAAGTAACTGTGTACATACACATGCAAATTATATAGCTGTTTTAACCGCCGGAAGTAAAATGAATAGTTAAATGTATTGCCATTCAACTTATTGGCAAATTTATGTACATCTGCACATGCTTGGTTTTAAATCCAATCTGCTGACGTCAATAAGTTAATGTTTAGTTAGTGCCGAAGTTAATCCTGAAAAAGTTAAAACTACTTATTGTGTATTATTCAATGTATACAATTTTCCTTAAACTGCGGTATCAGAGTCAACGACTACCTCCATGTTTATGTTCGTGTTTTAATCGGTAGCCACAGATTATAAGCTCCATAATGGTTTAACTTGACACTGCACCCCGTTCAATAACACCCGCCCCTGCCTGGCCATTAACTACGCCGATCTGGGTCGCTTCCGATCAATGCAGATCATCAAACCACGTGTCATGGGCTGGGTCATGCGGTGATGGATGATTACAGTTGCTCTCAGCGCTGCTGACAAAGGTGCCGCTGACAGCCGGCTCTTACGTCCGTAAACAGACGCACCGTGTAACGGTGCAGCCACCAGTTGAAAGCCTCCACCGCCTGCAGCAGATGCATATGCAGTTCTGTTGGTTTCGGGTGCACTCGTGTGTGTTTTCGCTGAATTTGTTTCGCGAATGTCCATGCATGAATGGCCATGGTAGGTTAATTCACATGGTAGGTTAATTTTCACTTATAGGTTTGTGCCTCACTTTGCTGGGGAGCTAGCCCATTCTGAAGAAAATTGCATAGCCTCCTGTTCTGAAGCTCCCATCTCCATGGTCTCCGGTCTTCGTGGTTTAAATTCTAAACGCATCTGGTTACATAATTTAACCTAGAAGTTATACAAATGAGGAGGTTTTTAACTCCGCACTGATTGTCTTTCTGGAAAGTAATGCGCAGATTATTGACAGTATATTTATATTCCAGTTAAGCGTTCACTATGGTAAACCTGACGGCGTCTCTATCGCCAAGTAGCCAGAAGTTCCAACTAACGAGATGTCTGACTGCAGCACATATGCAAAACTCCCGAATCAATTTGCTTTATAACCATGGGAACCCAGGTAGCAGACGAGGCATGTTCAAATGAGACCTATGCATGTATTGGTGCGGTGCAGATATACTATTGCCTGTTTTAAGGTAGTCTGCATCTGAAGAGCAAATGGAAAAGAATTACCAGAATCTATTTCGCGATCACTCCCCGAGCCCGTACCAGTCCGTATGAAACATGCAATCTAGATAATCCTTTGCAATATCTACATTTCAAATTAATTTTTGCACACCGCAACACCATTTTTGCACGATATTCAGCAT
>JAXIVJ010018836.1:0-21863 GCA_036785665.1 Chirona hameri
GAGATAGAGATAGAGATAGAGATATAGATATAGATATAGATATAGATATATATATATATATATATATATATATATATATATATATATATATATATATATATATATATATATATATATATATATATATATATATATATATATATATATATATATATATATATATATATATATATATATGCAGCACGCAGATTGGCTATCGCCTAGCCTCTGGTGTGAGGGCGTTCCAGGCACTCGCGGCTCGGTACATGAAACTGCGCTTTGCGAATTCCGTCCGCACGCGGGGCAGCTCGAGCTGGCCGCCTTCACTGGCGCGCGTGTGGCGGGCGGACACGTCGGCACGCCTTACCACCCGACCGCGCAGCGGCTCTGAGGCGCTGGGGGCAGTGATGAGGTGGCGCACAGCGGCAATGTCACGTTCGTTGATCATGTCCTCAAAATTAGGCCACCCGAGCTCCCGTAATGACGGGGTGACATGGTCGCGCCGGCCCAGGCCAGTCACAATGCGGACACCGAAGTCCGTCTCAAACCGAATGACACATGATAGATAGCCACACGTTACGAACACTCCCTGCATGCCGCTGCGCCAGCCCTATGATCGTCGCCGGCCAGCCCCACCGCGCGTCCGTCCGGCAGTTCGGGGAAAAAGTATTGTTTAAGGCAGTGGTTCTCGGCTTCAAGGGTATGGCTACCGGTTACCCCCTTTTGATGACGAAGATGATTCGTTACATCCTCTCCCATTACGCGTACTGTAGTGCTCGGATTCACGCTATGCGGTACAGCATAACTTCAGGCGTGTACTACTAGTGCCATCTAGGGACAGGAATATAAGTTGACATGCGTGTTGCTGCTCTCAGTCTAAATCAGTGGTTTCCAGAGTATTACAGCAAGTAAGCCGTAATATTTTTTAATACAATTTCTTTTTATATTGTCAAAAATGGACTTATATCGCGCCGATTCAGGACAGAAGGCCGTAAATTTGTATTGTTTATCAAAACTATATGCATACTCTCTGAGACAGAGTCCTGACGTCACGCGAATGCAAAAAATGGTTCAGCCAATCAGATTCGAAAGTAGTTGCGTAAAGATAGACTCGCATTGGAGATGTGCCAACCGGTGGCCGGCGTTCGCTTGCTAGCACCAGCTGCAAGCTGATTGGCTGATGGTATAGCCTCTGCCCGGGCTAGAACCAGTACAACATTCTTTCGCCAGCACCGCATTCCTTCGCCAAAAACTCAAATATATTCGGCTGGAGAGACTTTTCAGTCAAGAAAACTTTCAGATAGGGGTTTCCCAACACGGGCTACAAAACTGCTATCTCAGTTTAAAACTAATGTTGAAGGTGAACTATTTCCTTTAATCGTTCCAGCCGTTTCTGAGTTACGGAACAGGGGTATGCATGTGCGCACGTGCAGTGTGACCCAGAGTTTGACTTACGCGACATTGACAGTAGTGTGGTCTCAAGCCACACACCAAATTTCAGCTTAATCGGTCCAGCCGTTTCTCAGCTATAGCAGGATAACGTTTTTCTGACACACCTGAGGCGGCACGTACCACGCGCCGGGTGTATATGGAAGCGTTCAAAGTTGTAGCATTCAATGCTTGTACCATACAAAACAGCACCGTCCAACGCTTGCGACATCCAAATTTTGCCCGGGTAGGGAACATCGTCATGAACCAAGCTAGCAGCAGTCAAACTCGTGGTATCCAGCCACATACAAAGTAGTGGTAGCCAAAGCTTGCGGCCTCCAAAAATAGAACACCGAGGACATCTACCTTCTGGGAACTATTGGTTCAAATATCGCCCGGTAGATGTCTCACCATAGCCGGTGGAGCGACGAAACGCTAGTTGAGTAATGTCTTTCGACAGAGGGGAGTGGTGTACAGTGGAACCCGGCAGCGTCAGTGGCGCCGCTGCGGCGGCGGCACTGACGGGCCGGGCGCGGCGGCGCTCCGCCGCCCGCGGGGTCTCAGCCGCTCGCCCGGCAGCGCCAGGCTGTGCGTGCTGGCGGTAGCCTTGCCTGCTGACGGGAAAAATGTTCGCTTCTGCTGGGCCATGGGAACCGTAGGAGCCCGCATATTTCCTTCGTGTTTTAGCTGGGTCTGCATTGATTTGGGTATGACGATTTTAGTGAGTATATTTTCGGTACATATGGAGCATATGGTATATATTATCAGGGTGTTTAGCTGTTTTGCCAGCTGGAGTAGGGATTTTGGACCTCGCTTAGATACGGTAAGTATATGTATGTACCTACACACCAGTAAAACGCCCTTATTGGATCGGGAACCGGGCGGGCGATTCTTCAACGTTCTTTTCCAATGTGAAGGAGCACTTTGTTTTGTTTTGACCTCAGTTGACCTAAGATGACCTTGTAGGGGTCACTGAGCAACAGTTGCATAGGGTCATCAAGAATGAGCTATACAAACATGATCCTGAAATAATTGGTCTGATGTAATGCGTATTCTCTGAATGGGAGGGATTTTCATATTTTCATATTGACATAATGGGGAGGTCACGGAACCGACCTGACCTTACGTCACAGATATACACAAATCCAAGATATGCGATTTGTAGGTACTTAAGCCTAATTCAATTATGTGAGTTTAAAACTGCTCGGGACAAACACTGTTGCCTGGGCCCGAATGTTATTTTGGGGGGAGATAGGGTCACTTAATGCGACCTGGTGACATGACCTGAAGTGACCCGAAGTAAAAAACATTGCAAAATATGGTTAATTGATGCCCGAACAGGTGCATGACAATTTGCTACAAAGACTAAGACAGAAAATCTGACAACAGGTTATCATGACCGATCAGTAAGCTGTTTGAACAGAAATGCATCAACATAGTCTAACAATGTCACACTCACACCAATCGTTTTTGCGCTCTTTAATGAGACAGTGCGTATTTCCAAGAAAAACCGGCTTACGTACCTATACTCAAATACACAATGCATCCTGCTCGATAGAGACTGGTACGGTTTTGAATCATGCCACTTGTAGCCAGTGCAATATAGACCAGTAGAATACAACTAACAGCCACTGAATCGGCTCCAACGACTACCGTCGTCACATGGATGCTCAAAATGAGAGCTCAAAATGAGACAGCGCGTATTTCCCAGAAAAACCGGCTTACGTACCCATACTCATACACAATGCACCTTGCTCGATAGAGACTGGTACAGTTTTGAATCATTCCACTTGTAGCCCAGTGCAATATGGACCAGTAGAATACAACTAACAGCCACTGAATCGGCTCCAACGACCACCGTCGTCACATGTATGCTCAAAATGTTCGCGTTTAAGCCGGCGATCCACTAATAAAACGTCTCTTGGGTTGGTTTGAAGCTGTACAATGACATCGGTTACTCGAGGACTAACAAAACCCGTGCCCTCCCGCCCTCCCGTCCCGCCGAATTCTGGTAGCCGTTAGGTGTTGATGAAATATAAATATGGGGTGATGATGTGAGGGCGGCAGACCCAGGGCGGGCGGGTATCACATTACACCGTGAGAGAACGCGCCGTGGTGCCGCGGCGCGCCGAGCGCCACCGTACGTGTTAGGTCGCTTTGCTAAGTTGTTAAAAGTTGGAGTGTGACTCTGCGATATGATTGGCCTTAACGGTTTGCCCGGCTTCTGTTTTTACATTGCCATATGCATAACCAGGAGAATACTCACCGGTTATGTTGACAAAATGTACACCGTCATTCACCGCATTAGCACTGACAATAGCACGATTCACTTTAGCCTTGAGTGCATTAGTAGGGTCTCCTTTGATAGGTGCAAACTTGCTTTCGTCTCCCAGTATGTTCTGAATTGTCTGTAAATACTCATCGCGATCGAGGATGACGAAAACAGAAGACTTATCGGCCTTCCGGATGCCAATTCTTTCATCTTCTCTGAGCTGTTTTGCTGCCTCTCTTAGCTCTTTCGTCAATTAGCTCACTGCGAATTGCCCCGTAGTTTAGCGCCTTCACCTATGAGCTCATTACGCAAATTCGGACTAACTTCAACTTTCTTATCTTTTTCAAGTCTGAGAACATCTTGGTAGAGAAGTTCTAACTCCGCCTTCTTCTCAGTCAAATTGGTGGGCGATTGAGTATGGCAGTTAAGTCCAAGGTTTAGGAATTGATGCTGCGCTTCCAAACTTGCTTTCGTCTCCCAGTATGTCCTGCATTTCAGTATGTTAAGTCCAAGGTTTAGGAATTGGTGCTGCGCTTCGGTGAGATGCACAGAAGACAGATAGACGTAGCCGTGCAAATGTTCCAAGAAACTTTCACGCATATATGGCGGCGATCTCAAACTTCGTGAGAGCTAGCAAGGCTACGCCAATCTGTCTTCTGTGCATCTCACCGAAGAAGTCAATGGGAAAATATACAAATGCTTCTTTTTCAGAGAATATGCCTTACTTAGATCAGGTCAATTATTTCGGAATCATGTTATTTTAGCTAATTCTTCATGACCGAAGTTCAATTGTTGCTCAGTAGCCTCTGAAAGGTCAGCTGAGGTCATCTTAGGTCACCAACACTTTTTTTTGTCAATAACTGGTGATCGAATACAGATAGAGACGTGTGAATGACACCACTGTGTTTGTCTCGTCGAGTCGCATCGCCCCATATACAACATGACCTACCTGGGCCACCAAATGAACTTGACCTGACGTCAAATTTTGAAGTTGACCTAACCCGGTGTTGACGAGACAAACACGATGGTGGTAAAATGGCTCTATGTTTAACCAATTAATAGTTATTCACTCAAAACCTTTTCGGAAGAAAATTAAATCGTGACATTCGGCGGCCTCTCGACCCTAAACTTTTGACCTAAGCTAACATTTGAGGACACATACGCATACGGCGATTGCTCTTTTAAAGCTTTCGATTGCTTGTTCCGTTTTTTCCTAACTGTCATATTTCTCACGATATTTGGGGGTATCTGAAGTACAGTTCTAAAACTGGCAAATCTAACCTTTGATGACCTCTGGCGACCTGAATATTGATCTGAACCAAAACATAACCAAATAGGCTCTACATGGGTTTTGACGAGCTATCGAACAGTGTTTTGGATTCCGGATACTCCCTATAGGAGCCTAGTTATAAGGGGGCGTTTAGAGGGCCCCCCCCCGGCACGGCGCGGGTTAAAATACATCGGTTTGTATTTTGCAGAATCTTCCATATCAACCGTCTCAAGAGCCCATGTAACCTGTTATTACGTGAAGGGTCCTACGACCGGCATATGGCCCTCTCAGGCCAGTCAATGACTCTCTCATGCCTAGCGAGGACCTCTCAGGACTGACAAGGACTGACAATGAGATACACTGTGTTCTCACGGTGTATCTTATTGTTAGTCCTAGTAAAACTCCGGGGGGGGGGGGGGGGGGAGGGGGGGGGGGGGGGGGCGTAGCGTTTTACCCTTGTCGCTATGTTTATGGCTTTGTGCCGGGGGCGTTTTACCTCTGGTGGTCCGGGGGCGTCCAGTTCCACGCCTCACAATCAAGTTTGTTGCCGCATAGCGACGAAATACGCCATTGGTACTGCAACATGGAACCGCAAGAAGAAAGTTCATAAAGCCTAGACATTAGTGATAGCCATTTAACTGTATTGACTCAAATATACCAGGCAAGACATTCAGCGGTGCTACCAGGATTTGGCCAAGGGGGTCCCGAATCCCATACTTTATTCCAGGGGCCCTTTCAGCTGAGAGGGGCCCCAAGCGAATTTGAACGGCCCAGTTTGTGAAAAGTGGACAGCGTGTTATCCGACACTTCTAAGCTAACCAAGCACGGGTAGTACAATGCCTCGTATCGTATATGGCATGTAATAACTGTGCTGGAGGCATTTGTCATTGACTATCATTACGCAGGATAACAGTGATGATAATGTCCCTGATGATCTAGTGACCAAGGGCGTCGCCGTACGGGGTGGCAAGGGGGACACCATCTCCCAGTCGTCAGGCTGTGGGGGATTGCCCCCCCCCCTCCAGTTTTGGAGACAAATTCATACTTTGTTCGGAATTATTGCTGTTTCCAATATCGTAAAAGGCACCTGGAAAAGAAGTATCAGGGCAATGGAAGAATGGAAGGCACCAGGACGATATTTATACTTTTCTTGAGGGAATTTGGCAGGAGTTTAAATGGAATTTCGGTAGCAGTAAAATCTGGCACATTATCCCGCGCACTGCAGGGGGGGGGGGGGGGGTTGATTTCCCCCCCCCCCTCAGGTTTTTCAAAGATAGCGAAAAAACGGCGCAGAGCAGCGCCACTGGGTTTTCGCACACCTGTCAGGACATCAATTGTGCACACTTTGAGAAAAAAAATAACCTCGGGTCATCTCAGGTCAGGTCACCAGACCAGATCAAGTGACCCCACCTCCAAAAATGTTTGCAGTTGTGCCAAAGCCAGAGTTTTTGATCGATAAGTTTGAAACTTACAGGATCTCATGAGGGCATAAGTACTTACAATTCGTTTATCTCGGAATTTTGATATCGGTGACCTAAGGTCAGGCCAATTTCGTAACCTCCCCATGATAAGTCAATGGGGAAATATACAAATGCTTCCTATTTCAAGGATATGCATGATATTAGTCCAATTACTTCTGTATGATGTTATTGTAGGATATTCTTGATGATCCAAGTGTAATTTTTGTTCAGTGACCCCTATTAGGTCATTTGAGGTCATGCGAGGTCACCATCACTTTTTTTGTCAATAACTCCCGCCATAATGCAGATAGAGAAGTAAAACAGACATCAATGTGTTTTTCTCGTCGAGACACGTCTTCCCATATGCAACATGCCCTACTTGGGTCACCACTTGACCTTGACCTGAGGTCAAATTGTTAAGTTAACTTAACAAGGTCACTATATATATCATTCGAAGTGTCTTGACAAGATAAACTTAATGGCGTAAACAGTTTTTCGTTATCTTTATTAAGTAAAAAGCTAATAGCAAAAAACGATTTATAAAAAACGACATTTCTTTCCTTTTTGACCTCTGGAGCCTCAAATATTGGCCTGAGATCAAATCTGAGGACGCCTTAGCGATTGTAAATTTCACTGGCTGGCGTTTGCTTTTTCCGTTTGTTTCTAACTAGCATCGTTTCTGAGATATATGGGAATTTCTGGAGCGATGTCCTAAAACAGGAAAACTGGAAAATTTGACCTTTGATGACCTCTGGTGACCTCAATTTTGACCTGACCTAAAAGAACACTGAAATACTTTCGATAGAACATGTATGGAGCTATCAAATGCCTTTTTCCACTTCCCGCTACTTAGCGAGTTCTCGAGATCTCAGGGGGGGGGGGGGCGGAAATCAACCCCCCTGCAGTTCGTGTTCGGCGCAAAGCCGGGTTAAGACACCAAATGTGCCCTATTTGTGTATTTGTTTAGGCACACTTTGTGCTTGTTGAAAGGAAACAATGGCAGTGTTTAGGGTCCTTCGTCCCTGTCGCAGTCCATATCTCTGTTGTGTTTCAACCAAGTTTGAAAGAAAGGGAGCTAACATGGTTATCAGATGTTCAAGTACCAGAAGAAATCGAAAATATATTGTATTGAATAAATTCACTACAATACGTACCTATAGGTAAACATGATCAATAAGACAGATATATAAATGCAGTATTTGGTAACCAACATGTCATGTCATTCGCTTTTGCATTCCTGGTAACAGAGCGGAAAGGTCAGTTTCAATTTGTGGGTATTTAATCCGGGACCCGAACTCGGAAACCTATATATTCAAAAGCTTCTGACTACATTTTTGTTTTGTTTAAATACAAGCCAATGCTCGGCCCAAATGCGTTCAAAGTATGCAGAGCGAGGTAGTTTTCGGATAACTACATCACCCATTACTTCAGGTACATGAGTAACCTCATCCGCATCCGCCTCGGCCAGCCGTCCACAAAACGACTACCCCGCATAACGAGCCGGACGGTCACCGAATCCAGCGCTATCCGTCCTCCTGGTACAGATACGGGCACCCGGGTCGGTCAGCACGCAGAACAGTGAGATGCGCTGAGCGTATGAAGAAGATAGAAAACAAACGCCAGTGACGTTGCCTTGTATCGCACCACCGACCTCCTAAATATATAGCAAATACCCTGACCCCCATTAGGTCATTACCACTGAGCCAGTGTCTCCCGAAAGCAAAAAGCCAGTTCAGTGGCAGCCGGGAGGCGCCTACGAGTTCTCATATTCACGTCATATTAATAATAATTAAAATTGCATACTATTGCTATCATGGATGGACGCAAAATTTGCATACGATAGTGTGGCCCTGCATCCCCACTAAACTGCCAAATTTCGCGGTTGTGACTGCAGGGTGCGCGCAGTCATTGGGGTGACATCCGAACGGACAGCGGACAGGTGGCTGCCACTTCTCGTCATTAGTATGAAATAGCTCTCTATGTAACAAGAACAACCGGGTTATGTATCAACTTGGGAAGCGAATCCCAAACAGATTGTTTTAACATTTTTGTATTTATAGAGCTTACATGTGTGGTGATTTAATTGTTGAAAATGTCTGTCATGATTGCCTGTCATTGCCTATCGAATAATGGTACATATATTTTTTTAACATTCTACCGTGCATATTTCCGAAGAAGTTATTTTTTTCACCGGTTCCAAATTACAATAGAATAAATAAAGCTGGTACATACAATACAAAATTGAGTTCCTAATGATACATTATTAAGTAAAAACTTATTTGCCTTCACATTTTCGCGAACTGATGAGCTGTGGATTTTTTACTTCCGTGGAGCCTTTTTCACCGGCTGTTTTTGAATTGATCAAAAGAGAAACACTCTGATATGTGGCTGACGTAAAGAACGATGCACTGTTCGGCCTGCACAACAGTGAGCTAAAGGCTTCTATTTGAGTTTTGCTTTTCTCTGGGTATGATCGCCTTCCCAGTGGTGCAGCTCCACTGCAGTGAAGCTGTGCTGGTGCACTGATATGAAGCAGAGGATGTGTACACAACTTATTGAAAAGTGTGATCTCCAGAGGGAAGTTCATGAAGATAAAGGTCTATATTTTTGTACAAAACAAAGTGTAATGATGTATTCTTCACCTTCAATGCAACCACCGGCAGGAACCAAACAGTACGACAGGGCCCGTTCAGCGCCGCCCCACAAACCAGACTGACCCCGGCTCTCACGGCTCCCTCCGATCTCACTTCGTCCCCCGCCCGACATATGACTTATAACAGGACAGCTGCAGCCGTCACGGGAGGCTGCGGCCAGGACCGTCACGGGCCGCCAACATGGGCAGTTAAGGTGATGCATGGGAACGGCACCTGTTGCCGTTCCCATGCGACGCAGACGACTGGACCTCACACGACAGTGTGAGGCCACACATACATCACGGCCACACATACATCATGACACACTGAACTATTTACTACACATCCCCCTGATTTTCAAGAATCACAACGCTACGCACACACCCACTTACACACGAGGCACACATACACACCCTAAATCAAACTCACAACGAACTTACGCCAGTTACAGGTACCACACATTTGTCCACTCTCACCCGTCTCCTACTTCATCTATCATGTCCACAGGCACGCTGAAACCATACAATTGCTCCGGCGGCTGACGCGCGCGCGTGCTCCGACGGACAGTAGTGCTCTCATCCGCACTGTCTCCCGACGGCCCCGGCGGCTCGGCGACCGCTGAATCGTTTCCAGCTGCGTCCCGAGCGTCACTCTCAGCCGCGTGATTTATGATCGGTGTACCCTCGTACCCTAGTGCGATGTCCGAATCACTGTCACTGTCACTGCCGCCCGTGTCCACTGACTGAGCTGTCGGTGGAGCCGCGCCCTGGCGATGCCGCACGCTGCGGACATGCCACGGCACACCGTCCACTTCCACCTGCTGGGGGGACACGACTCTCGTCACAGCACCGCGGCGCGACACGTCTGTGCATCGAGTTGGTGTACCGCGGCAGCGAACCCAGACAAGGTCACCGACCTTGAAACGCTCGCCCCGCTCACGCACCTCGTCGGGGGCGGGTGGCGGCCGGCGGCCGACGCTGAGCGGCTCGGCCATGGGCAGATCGCGACCTGCCCTGCAGAACACTGCAGCCGCCGGAGCCGTGGCAGCGTCCCGCCCGTCGCGGGGCGTCATGTTGTAGCGGTGGACAGCCTCAGCGATCGTGCTGCCCTGCCTCGCCGCCATCACCTTGATGGTACGGTGGTTCCGCTCGACGATGCCGTTCCCGCTGGCCTCATGCACAGCACGGAAGTGCATTGTAATGCCCCACCGCGTCATCAGAGCTGCCATGTGGTGGCCACGGAACTCGCGGGCGTTGTCGGTTAGTAGCTCGGCGGGTGCTCCTCGTTCCAGGAAGATGTCCTCTAGTTTCTGCGCGATTTCCACTGCCTCGGCGCGGTGCAGGGCCCGCCAGATGCAGTATCGTGACGGCCCGCAGTCGATCAGCGAGAGGTATCCGCGGCCGGCATATTTCACGACGTCCATCGCCAGCCGCTCCCATGTGAGTGGTACGTCAAGCGATCCCGGCTGCCAGCGGACAGGCGCAGGATCGATCGACTGGCAGGCATTGCACTGTCGGATGATATTGCGTACCATTGTCCGAGTCACTTTCGGGCCGATCTCTCTCCGCACGTACCAGAGAGTGCGCGCAATTCCCTGGTGCCCAGTCGTCTCGTGGATGCGGCGGGCATGCGCCAGGTCTGCCTCGAGGTCCTCACTGTCGTCACCGTCGGACAGGTCACGGTCACCGGCAGCTGCCACATGCTGGCTGAGATCCCTCTCGGCTTGAGTCCAACTCTTGGGGACGCGGGTGAGCACGTCCGCTGGGTTGTCTGCGGACCGCACCAGTCCGATTGTGATGGAGAGTTGCAGCTCTTCCACCAACTGCTTGATGATGTCGATGCGCCGGCGGATCAGCAGTCCTCCGTGTGCTTTGGTCCGCAGTCGGGCGCGGCCGCTCAGAGCATCGTCGATCCACCGATGGACCGTGGCCGAGTCAGTACGGAGGTCGATGACCTTGATTCCCCATGCGACTGCCATGTTGATGCCACTGAGCGCCGCGTCCAGCTCTGCCATGTTGATATGCATGGCGGCTTTTGACTCCGCCCGCAGCCAGCTTGCATCCTCCACCGTGCCGCCGCCCGGGTCCACCAGGATGACGCCGTTGGCGATGGAGCTGGCATCGGTCCAGACGATGAGCCGGTCACCTGTCAGCCGCCACGGACCCCGCGCCGGATCCGACTCCTGGAGCTGCTGCACGACATGCTGGATCTGCACCTGCAGCGCCGGGTCTTCCGTGCTGTCGTCCCATCCCACAGTCAGTTTGTTGACGCGTCGCTTCAGCCACGCAGCAGCTGGTCGAAGCCATCCCGCCACAGGTACGTGCGCCACGAGCCGACCACACCAGGCGAACAGCGCCCGCCGCGTGACCTTGGCAGGCGCCGCGGGTATCTCGCAGTCACGCTGCCAGCGCAGCTCGCCGCCGCAGGCGCTGACCCGCAGGCCGAGCAGCCTGGCACCGTCTGCTGCCCGCTCTGGTGGCTTGCACTCCAGGCCATACTGCGCGAAGTGTTGCACGACCTCCTCTGCGCTCACGACATCCTCGTCAACCAGTAGGTCATCAACATACGGCAGAACACCACGCTGCATCCGCTCGTCTCGCTCAAGGACAGCCCGCACCACTGCCTTCATCACAAGCGGCGCCACATTCAGACCGAACCCGAGGCGCGTGAGACAGTACCTCTGTCCTCTGACCTTGACCGTCTGATACGGCCACAGCCGCCGCTCCAGCCGGAGCTGGAGATAGGCTTTTCGCAGGTCGACGACAGCCACGCGACTTCCGTGCCGCCGCCACCTGCGCAGCTGGTCAGCGCACACGTCTGCATCTGCAGTATGAGCTGTCACGTACCCGTTGAGCTCGCGGTAGTCCAGCACCGGCCGCACCTTATTCGGCTGTTGAACTGCCATCAGCGGCAGCAGCCCACGCGGCGGCCCGTCCGTGAACTCATCATACACCCGCAGCCAACCGTTGGCGATCCACTCACTGATCTCGGCATCAAATTCCTGCCGCGCCGCAGACGGCACCGTGTACTGAGCCACGTGGTTGTGCAAGCACTCAGGGCCGTCACCTACAGCCCACTTCCACGCGACCGTCCATTCACCGCTGTCTGGGCTAAACTCTGCCGTGAAGTCTGCGGCATCCACAGTCACGCCCTCACCACGTGTCACACCTGTCACAGTCACGCCCTGTCCACGTGTCATACCTGCCGCCACACGGAACGATACATCCGTTGGCGTCCGCAGGCTGACACCGCCCAGGGCCGTGATTCCCGACATGCCGAGCACGAGATCCATCCCCAACGGACGGTCCGGAACAACCAGGGCTGCCAGCATCACTCGCTTGCCCTCACAGTCAACTGCAACATTTGCAACACCTTTGCATCGGAGCGTTCCTCCGTTGACCGTCGTCATCGTCACTGACCGTGGTACCCACTGTTCACAGCAGCCTTCGTAAATGAGCGTGTCGGTGCAGCCGGTATCGACCAGAGCACGGCACACGCGCTCATTAACACGAAGGCTGACCACGGGGAGAGCGCGCTCTACTGCCCGGGAGACTGCGCTGGCGCTAACGTAGCTCCGGGGGCGTTTCCCGACCCTCGGGGGCATGCCGCTATCATGTGATTGGTGTCACCGCACATCCAACAGCGCCGGACGGAGGAGGGCCGCCTCGGCTGTTGCCGCTGACCACCACTGAGCTGCTGCCGCTGACCTCCGTGAGCCGCCGCCACCGCCGCCTGCACCGGCTCATTTCCTAGCACGGCGCGAGCGCGGGCGAGGACGCTGGCCAGGTCGAGCTTCTCCGCCCTAGCTCCCGCGCGGACGGTGTCACTGACAGCAGCCGGTAGTCTGTTGACGAATGCGGCCGCGAGCTGTCGATCCGTCGCGCCACCGAACAGGTCAGCGTAGCGGCGGAGACTGGCGAGATACACGTCGACGCTCTCACCTGGCTGCAACGTGCGTGCCATAAACGCCGCGTGCGCCGCGAAGTCGTCCAGACCGAACGCCGTGTAGAGCGAGTCTCGCACAGCATCTGCTGAGCGGCGGTCCTCCGCGGGCAGCTGTGACCAGACCGCAAAAGCACCGCCTTTCAGTCGCATGGGCAGAACCTCCGCCACCGACACACCGCGATACTCGCAGAGCAGCGACGCCTGGGTGTACCACTCAACGACATCACCTGTGCCGTCGAATGTGTCGATGAGGCGGGCGTCGAGTCTGGCTCCCCTCACTTCCTCTTCAGATCCGAGTCTGGCTCCCGTCACTGCCTCTTCAGATCCCTGCACACTAATCTTGTGCGTTGCTTCCATGGTGCCGAAATAGCTTGTAATGATGTATTCTTCACCTTCAATGCAACCACCGGCAGGAACCAAACAGTACGACAGGGCCCGTTCAGCGCCGCCTCACAAACCAGACTGACCCCGGCTCTCACGGCTCCCTCCGATCTCACTTCGTCCCCCGCCCGACATATGACTTATAACAGGACAGCTGCAGCCGTCACGGGAGGCTGCGGCCAGGACCGTCACGGGCCGCCAACATGGGCAGTTAAGGTGATGCATGGGAACGGCACCTGTTGCCGTTCCCATGCGACGCAGACGACTGGACCTCACACGACAGTGTGAGGCCACACATACATCACGGCCACACATACATCATGACACACTGAACTATTTACTACACAAAGACAAGGAAACTTCGGTGCATTGAATATGTGTGTTATTTCATTGGTAGTATTTATTTATTTATTTATCTATTGATCACCAACAGGTCAATAAACCCACTAATAGGTGAAGTCAGGGAACAAGACAAACCAAATACACACGAAAATATGCAATACTAAAATACTAAAACCACATGACAACCAATCATCAATCACCAACATCAAACGGGATTGTCTCTCACATATTGTATCACACTTGCTCTGAAGCAGTGTTTGACACGGGCCCACCAGCCCCCGGCCCGGCCCGGCCCAGGCTCATGAACACCAAGCCCAGGCCCGGTCCGGCCCGTTCAGATATCAGATAGCAGATATCAGATATCATTATTTTCACAAAATTTTCAATCATTATCCTACCAGGCCCGACCGGGCCTGGCATATTTACTTGTGTCCTAGCATATTTACTTGTATACTATAAATGTGAAGCAATGAACCAACTATGCTAACCCCCCAAAAAAAAAACACAGCCACAGCAACAGTGTGTTGCTGTGTAAGTGAACTGCTGGTTAAAATATTTTTAAGCTGACCTGAGCTTGCGCGCATTACTTCAAAATTATCCGCCCAGGCCCGTCCAGAGCCCAGTGATTTCCTTGAAGTTGAGGACCGGCCCAGGCCCGGCCCATGGACCATAGGGCCAGCCCGGCCCATGGCGAACTCTTCTCTGAAGCTAGCAAACATTGCGTGGAACGGATCAGCAGCTTGTAATCTTTCCACATGTGCATTGAATCCCAATACAGCCCGTCGGAATAGACCTCACTTAGTGGTCTCCTTGTTAGCCTTGTGAGCGGACGGAACATGAATCAGTTGCGATGGTGCGGCCCTGGTTCAACGCCGTGGTACGTGGAGTGGGAAGCAGCCGAGCAGAAAGGCGGAGTGGCGGAGTCGGATCGGAATAGGATCAAGTATAGGAACATGAACTGCTCCACTGCCTAAACAGATCTCTTAATTGTCCCCACGGTCGCTTTTCACGTGCCACGAGTCATGTCTGCCACGTCAGTTGTCACTAATGGGGAAAGCAGCGTGGGAGCGCGCCCAGTAGAGGGGAGAGGAAGAGGGGTCAGGTTACCGGGCACACGGCAAAAGGCGCGCGAGGGGGGGGGGGGGGGGGGGGCGGCTGGCGGAGAGGCGCCTGGCCACTACTACTAAGCTTCGGTGCATTGCATATGTGTGTTATTTCATTGGTAGTATAGGATCATTAACTGCTCCACTGCCTAAACAAATCTCTTAATTGTCCCCACGCTCGCTTTCCACGTACCCCGAGTCATATCTGTCACGTCACTAATGAAGAAAGCAGCGTGGTAGAGGGGAGAGAAACAGGGGTCAGGTTACCGGGCACACGGCAATAGGCGCGCACGCGGGGGAACGGCTGGCGGAGCGGCGCCTGGCCACTACTATCACTCTCGGACCACCTGGTCAAAACCGGACCGTACCGTTTAGAGGCGGTGTCTCTATATTTCGATAACGCCTGAAGTTAGGGGGCGGAAGTTTTTGCAGCTATGTCAGGACGTGGCTCTCCCCATGCGACCAGAAAACTGTTGATCCAGCCCATCTAGAACACACCTTGGTACTTACTTAATGGGTTAAATATTATATTTATGTATTACTATTAAATTATTGATATATTAAATTTTTATAATTAATCATCACAATTAATAAATAATTAATTATAGAATAAGAAATTCGTTAATTAAATCCGTTGCAGACTATGGTCACTAGCGGATCCAGGAGGGGGGGGGGGGGGGGAATTGTGGCCATGACCCCTCCTCCGAACCGCCTGAAATCGGCACAAAATTGATACATTTCCTTACATAGAAGACAATCTAAGCAACTTTTACAAAGGAAAGTTTTTGTTTAATCAGCTATCAATGCATAAATAAGCAATTTTTTTCTTCTCAGAGTTGTGTGTTTTCAGAGTTGTGTGATATTTTTTTTGGAATTTGCCCCCCCCCCCCAAGCCACAGTTCTGGATCCGCCAATGACTATGGTGGTAGTAGTAGTAGTAGTACCATAAGCTAGTACCATGAGGTTTACCGGAATGGGCCGGTAATCGCATATCGAAACGTGGCAGCTAACGCCCATCCTCGTGAGCGATTTTCTTGGCCTTAGCAACAAGTGTCGTAGCTTTAAGCCCAGGCTACACTATGCGTGATTTCCTGAAAATCACGTGCGTGTTATCCGTGTTGTCGGGATTTGCGTGACAGAGAAAGTTCAGCTGAGAGTAAATGCATTGGGTGAGCTACACTGGCACATCACGCAGATCCCGGATGAAACGTCAAGGAAATTCCGCAGACCCGTCACGGACGGAACGATGAAAAGTTCAAAATTCTGGACTTGTCGTGTTTTCCGAGATTGCGTGTTGCAGGGTTTTTATCATTTTGCTTGATTTCGCGTATGTATGGTCTATACTAGACCTAAACATGAATAATTTGTGCTGAGTATCGTGGCGGAAGATGAATGAAGAAGCGTTTGAGCAAATTGTATGCAGTGGTTTATCGATTAAAAAATATGCAGTGGTTTATCCATTTTCCTTGCGTGATTTGCTTGACCGGCAGATCCCGGACGTCAAGGAAGTTCTGCAAACACGGAGGACACGCGCGTGATTTCCTTGACAATCACGCATAGTGTAGCCTGGGCTTAACCATTAGCTTTCCCACGGTCTCGATCTAACACTCCCCATTCCGCCGGTCTGTACCAGCCACCCTCCTCTCCGCCCGACAGCTGCCGGCCGATGCGAGGCGACGTCGGGTCCAGTGTGGTGTCAGATGTCCATTCGCATAAACATATTCCACTGTAGCCGGCTTGCGTGTTAGAGTGACAACGTCATCACCACGCTAGTCCCTCCATCTAGCGGGTTTCACTGCAGCTAGTAGTTCCAATATGACCGCGCCAGACAGTTTTGGATGGCGCAAGCTTGATTGCCACGGCTTTGTATGTGGCTGTATGCTACGGTTTTGGATGCGGCGAGAACCATTTTGGATGCGGCGAGTTTGGCTCATGAAGATGTCCCCTACCCGGACGAATTTTGGAAGTCGCAAGCGTTGTTGGCTGCGGTTTTGGATGGTACAAGCATTGAATACTACAACTTTTAACGCTTTGATAGTTCCCCCCACGCGCCATGCTGACTCCTCACGAGAAACGAAACATGTCAATAACATAATTTATGGAATGGGGCTATCAGATGGCGAAGACCGCTTGTCAATCGGAAGCGGGATTCGAAAGATACAAGCTCCTCAAAAGCGTTATGGTAGGTCACTTATATGTGAGAAAAATCCCGTATTCAGTGAGAACTCAAGAGCGCTTCGCGCTCGCCCGTAATAATGCAGATAAATAAATCAAAAGGTCATTATTTCCCTTTAAAGGGAATGTTCCACCTTTGTATTAGTTTTAAACTGAGATAGCCATTATCTTGGGCCATTATTGAAATATATAAATTACTAAAGTAATTTTTCCCAAAACTTAACCGTTTTTAAGCAATTTAATTTACCATTTGAAATATAACTTCAGGCTGGTGCAGCCGCTGATTGGCTGACAGTCACTTTTTCATACAATCCCACTTTGGCAGCCAATCAGCTATAGTCCAATCAGCTCAATAATGACGTCATTCTCCCAAATCTTAAAAAAAAATGTATAAGGTTAGGTGACTGTTCGAGTGAAAAAATGTCACCATCGTTTTCAGAAGCACTTACTTCATATTTTCTACTACAACCAGCGTATATTTGAAAACTTTTAGAAAGGTGAAACATTCCCCTTAGGAGACAGAGGTGAATAGCAATAAAGACAACTAATTTAAAAAGGTAAAACTACAGTGATATCCTATGGAGCTTACATAATATAAAGGCACCACTGCGATAAATTGTCCTTCGCTGATGCAGAAGGATATTATTTGACGCTTTTTAGGCATTCTAATAGGCTTTACGTTTTACAATGTATACTTAGAATTGTGTGACAAGCTGCGCAGGTAGACAAGTAGGATACTTCAAACAACCACACGCATGGTTACCGAATTCCTGCTCCACGAAGCTAATGGGTCCTATATTGTCTTTTCTCTTCTCAATACAAGTACATACATACATACAATTACATACGAACATACATACATATTCTCCACTGAGTTTACTCATCATTCTTAGCCCCAGCACAATCTCCCTCCACTGAACTCACTCTGTCGCCACGATACCTTCCTTCCCTCCATCCATTATCTACGTCATGTATACGTGAAGTACATGCAGCTCTACATCTGTCATGTTCCCCTGCTAATTAATAATACTGGACGGCTTTAACTGGCGGCTGTATTTCATTAAGTTCACCATTGAGATTCCGCAAAAGGTCATCGCAGCAAATGAGCTGGCAGTTCAGGGGCTGAGAGAGCTGAGAACTACGTCATATAACTCACGGAAATGAAGCATTACTCCAGAGATAAGACGGTGTCGTGTGTCTTATAGGCTGTTATGTGGTGTGTGATATGCAGTCACTAGCGGATCCAGGGGGGGGGGGGGGGGGCATGGCGCCCATGCCCTACCCCCCCCCCCCAACCGCCAGAAATCGGCACAAAATTGACACATTTTCTGATATAGAAGACAATCTAAGCAACTTTTAATAAGGAAAGCTTGCTTTAAATCAGCTATCAATGCATAAGCAAGCGAAATCCGATGAGTGTTCAGACTTGTGTGATAATTTGTAGAATTTGCCCCCCTCCCCAAACCACCGTTCTGGATCCGCCAGTGTATGCAGTGGCTGCTCTGAACAACTGGCAGGCTGGCGAATGTATGAAGGTCATAGATGTTGACTAAAATAAGCATAGTTTACAATCCTGTAACCAATGTTTGTTATTTGTGAACTTCCTTCTTTTAAGATGTTTTCTTTCTTTTCGGCAGGTCTGACGGCAGCCGAGCAGAGTGACCTGTTTGAAAACTCAGTGGAACAGCTGACCTGTGACCTACGACCTTGACCTAATACTTGTGACCTGTGATCTGTGATCCGCGAACCGTGCCCTGACCTGTGACCTGTGACCTGTGACCTGTGATCCGTGAACCGTGCCCTGACCTGTGACCTGTTACCTGTGACCTGTGACCTGTGATCCATGAACCGTGCCCTGACCTGTGACCTGTGACCTTGACCTGTGACCTGTGATCCGCGAACCGTGCCCTAACCTGTGACCCGTGACCTGTGACCTGTGCCCTGTGCCCTGTGCCCTGTGCCCTGTGACCTGTGACCTGTGACCGGTGACCTGTGACCTGTGACCTGTGACCGGTGAACTGTGACCTGTGACCAGTGACCTGTGACCAGTGACCTGTGACCTGTGACCTGTGATCCGTGCACCGTGCCCTGACCTCTGACCTGTGACCTGTGACCTGTGACCAGCGACCTGTGACATGTGACCTGTGACCTGTGACCTGTGACATGTGACCTGTGACCGGTGACCTGTGACCTGTGACCAGTGACCAGTGACCAGTGACCTGTGACCAGTGACCTGTGATGCATGTTTACGGTGTTGACTGCCACGTCTGAACTTGCCGGAGCCAATCTCTACATCGATACCATCCTACAAAATGTCACCGGCGTGCTGAGGAACGAGTAAGTCGATTTGTTTTCTCTCCGATAGAACATCACATTGCTAATACCAATGTATTTCGATTTTTTACGAGCGAGCGCGAAGCGCTCGCTTGTCCTTCCTTGTGTATGGGACAAATTTGATTATGAACGGCCCGACCCGACCCGGCCCGGCCCGGCCCAACCCGGCCCGTGGCGACGCTTTTGAGAAGCTCATATCTCTGCAATCGCACGTCCGATTGACAAGAGCACTTCTTTGCTGAACAGCCCCATCTAACCTACCCTGTTTGAGACCGGTGCCCAATCATGTAGGTAACTACCACTACGCATGGCGCGTGCCGCGTGAGGGGTGTTGAAAAGTATTTTCTCGCAATAACTCCGCAACGGCTGGGCAGATTATGTGCAAATTTCGTGTGTGGCTAGGGACCCCTCAGCCGCCACTTTCACACAACTCAGGGTTGGGGTGACTCTGCACGTGCGCATGTGCACATCCCTATTCTACATCTCAGGAACGGCTGAGCCGATTGTGTTCAAATTTGGTGTCTGGTTAGGGACCTCTCAGCTGCCGCCTTCCCACAAGTCAGGGGTGGGGTGGCTTTGCACGTGCGCACGTACACACCCCTATTATATATCTCTGGAACGGCTGAACCGATTGTGTTAAAATTTGGTGTGTGGTTAGGGACTTCTCAGCCGCCACTTTCTCACAAGTCAAAGGTGGGTGCCTCTGTACGTGCGCACGTGCGCACCTTTTTTTGTATCTCAGAAACTACTTGCTCGATCGAGTTGCGATTCCCCATACATTTCCTTCGCGCTCGCTCGTTCATCGCCAACTACGGCGCCTTACTGGTTTACTATTTCGTGGAGTTCATTAAACATCAATCATTATGAATTGTTCACATATATTTGGAGCTTATTGCGCTTATCAGTGTGACACACATTTATACGTACCAACGTAAAACATAACACGGCGAGGAGTATCTGTGTTCCAGTGGTGAGGACTAAGGAGTACCTCTATTTTTTCCTCACGTGTTTCAGTGGTGAGCAGTACCTCCTCGTTTCAGTGGTGAGCAGTACCTCCGTGTTTCAGTACATCTGGTACCTCTGTTTCAGTGGTGAGCAATACGTCCGTGTTTTAGTACATCTGGTACCTCTGTTTCAGTGGTGAGCAGTACCTCCGTGTTTCAGTACATCTGGTACCTCTGTTTCAGAGGTGAGCAGTACCTCCGTGTTTCAGTACATCTGGTACCTCTGTTTCAGTACCTCCGTACCTCTGTTTCAGAGGTAAGCAGTACCTCCGTGTTTCAGTACATCTGGTACCTCTGTTTCAGAGGTGAGCAGTACCTTCGTGTTTCAGTACATCTGGTACCTCTGTTTCAGTGGTGAGCAGTACCTCCGTGTTTTAGTACATCTGGTACCTCCGTGTTTCAGTACATCTGGTACCTCTGTTTCAGTACCTCCGTACCTCTGTTTCAGTGGTGAGCAGTACCTCCGTGTTTCAGTACATCTGGTACCTCTGTTTCAGTGGTGAGGAGTACCTATCGATCCCGGACCACGCGGCTGGTTCGGTACAGCTGCACCACGGCCAGATCTCGGGTCTCGACACCTTGCGGCGAAAAGGTGAAGCTCGGATGCACAGCGATAGCGGTGGCACCACCATCGAGGCTAAGCTGGCGCTCCAGCAGGTCCGGCTCTGCTACGACTTTTCAGCTAAGGTGAGAGATACTATGACTTCTCAGCTAAGGTGAGAGAGACTATGACTTCTCAGCTAAGGTGAGAGAGACTATGACTTCTCAGCTAGGGTGAGGGAGAGAGACTATGACTTATCAGTGGAGATGAGAGAGCGTACACACTACACAGTCACTATCACTGGCTGGAACTTTGTCCATTCAGAAAACGGATGTTTCGTTTCTCTTATGACAAACGAACTGAGAGAAAATCGTTTGGTCATATCCACTGATGTCACGTTCCTGTACTGTCGTACACGTCTTATGACTTGCAACATTAGAACAAATGACACATTTGTGCATAGTTTACGGATATTTTCTCCATAAAAGCTGTTTTTGAAGATGATTTCCTCCTTAACATATTCACAGCTTTTCAGTTTTTGTTGAACGTAGCTCTGTGTTTCCATTTTTATTCCAATCGAGAGTGGAACCTCATGAGTTGTTCCTCAATTTCAACATCGAGACAAGTGGCGAGCAAATGCGATGCAGGCAGTTGTTATTCATATCAAACCAGGACGTGCTGAAATGCCTTTGGCGAGGGAGTACCGCTGTGATAACTCTCTGTTGGCAAATGTATGCACAAACAATATCAAAACTGATTTTTTTAAATTCGTTTATCGGGCTATGGTTTGAGGAAGCCTTGTTTACTTCTACGTTTCATTCTATGAAGCAGGGGTGACGAATATTCTTGGTAACTTTTATCGATGTGGTTAAAATTCACGTTATGCGTTTTTGTATTATTGTAGTTATGTGCAAAGGCAACATATCTCGCGCTATTCCAACTCAAGTGCTGCATTTAACTGCCAATCATATTAAGTGTATTGTTTTGAGAATCAAT
>JAXIVJ010018837.1:0-20000 GCA_036785665.1 Chirona hameri
AGGATAGTGCAAAAACGGCGGTGCGCAGCGCCGCCGTTTTTGTATACCTGTTTAGAAATGAACTTCCCGGCATTATGTACATTGTTTGGCCTCATGTCATCTCAGGTCAGGTCACCAGACCAGGTCACGTGATGACCTCAACTCCAAAACGTTTGCAGTAGTACCACAGCCACAGTTTTACGCCGATCGGTTTCAATCTAGCAGGACTTCATAAGGTCATAGATACCAACAATTTCTTTATCTCGGATTTATAATATCGGTGACCTAAGGTCAGGTCAATTTTGTGACCGCCAACACGGTGTTATCAATAACTATCGACATAATAAAGATAGAGAAGAGAAAACGGTACCAATATGTTTGTCTCGTCGAGACACGTCTCCCAATATGCAACATCACCAACTTGGGTCACCACTTGACCTTGACCTGAGGTCAAAAATCTCAGTTGACCTAACCCGGTCACCATGAATATGATTCGAAGCGCCTTGACAAGACACACGCGATGGCGTAAACATTATTGCTTGATCTTTATTAGGTAAAAGGTTATTTTGGAAAAAACAGTTTTGAAACAAAATCACCTTTTTGACATTCGATGACCTCTGGAGCCTAAACTATTGACCTGAGCTCAAATCTGAGGACACCTAAGTCGATTGCATTTTTTCAATGACTTTCGATTGCTTTTTCCGTTTGCTGCTAACTATCATAGTTTTCCCGAGATATTTGGGGGTGTTCGAACAGGTCTTGAAAACTTGAAAATCTGACCCTTGATGACCTCTGGTGACTTCAATATTGACCTGAAAAAATAAATTAACGGAAATACTTTCGAAAGAGCTTGTCTCGAGCTATCTAACGTCGTTTCCCGCTTGTCGCTACGTTGCGTGGTTTTCGAGATCATATGGGGGGGGGGGGGGGGGGGGGGGGGGGGGGCGAAATCCGCCCCCCCCTCCAGGGCGTGTAATTATCAGAGGCCCTCCAGGGCGCGTGTTAACAGTTTGGGAACTTTATTGCGCGCAATATGTTTAGCACTGCAACATAGAAGAGGGGGGCAGCAGATGATTCATATCAAGTAACACTCCCACTCATATTTACCTGCGAGGGAAGACTTACCAAGTGCATTTTACTTATACTTCAGATGCCGGAATGGCGACATATGAACGCATAAGAAGATGCAAATTTATATAAAGGTGGTTGAAGAGCCAACTTATTTGCGTAACCTCATTTAACAAAACGTAGCTTTGGAGGCGTTGCCTATCGCTAAATAAATTTGCTGATTCGTAAGAAGATTAACGAGAACACAAAGCGATTATGGAAACAAAAACATACGACACACAATGCACCGTTCACGTCTGGAGATAGCTGTCTACATTACAACTGGCGCTAGATTATAGCTCTTGATATAGGCAACCGAATGCTTGGTGCTCCAATGGCTTTCTGAGCCGAAGACCATTGCTTCACACTTTGGTTTGAGTTAGATCATATAACAGGGCTGTAAATGGAAATGGCCGGAAACTCACCATAACCCCAGATCTGGGCGCACTGCTGGTTTCTCGCTGGGCAGATCCCGTTGAAACAATACCCCTTGCTGTCGGCGCACACAAGGCCGTTTTTCTTGTGTATGTCCATAGGACAACTGCCCTTGTGTCCGCTGCAAAACTCGGCACGTCGCACTCCGTGGCGGCCTTTCGACAGAGCGTGCCGAGTGCCCTCAGCTGAAACAGAGGAGGGGAAGAGAGAGGGGGCGTCAGTCGCAAACTCGTCCGAAAACAGCGCAGCACGGAGGTGGAAAACAACGCAGCACAGAGGTCATTTGACACCGTTGGAACCCGTCAATGTAATTCAATCTCAGCAATGATGCTGAACTTGTGCTGATGTTATTCCCCAGCGGTGTTTATACCAGGTGTAGTTTGGTGATCGGTATTAAAATTTCAGAAGACCACTACGACCTTTGATTATTGTGCGTGTTTGTGTAATACCCTAAATACTTCGGTGTCCCATCTGTATAGTACCAATGTTGTATAGTACTATGCCTTTCTTGTGTGGTATTTGTGTCTAAAGAAGGCGTATAGTACCATGTCTTCAAAAAGCAGGAAGCGTAGCTCTTTTTCAGAAATGACGTAGAGACTCTCTAGAATATCCTGCAATGGAGCATATGCGCCTCATGCGTCTCAGAATATCCTGCTGAAGTGCAGCGGGGATCTTCTAGCGACATGGTCCCCATGGTTGCAAAACTAGTTTTGCATCCAATATCGTCTGAATGTAACCATTTTTGCATCAAATACCTAACTTGCTGATTTCTAGATCATCCCTTATTAAAACAAAAACATATAAGAGAACTTTGTCCACCGTATCCTGCTCTCTTTTCACTGTGCCTAATTTGCTGGATCCAGCTATTCCGAAAACCGCCATCAGTATTCTATTGTTCGGAAAGCATCCCCGTTGGTTGGCAATTGGAGTTGAACAACCGCCGCTTCACATCAACTCCACACCTTATATTCCACTGATTTTCATTGCAATACATATTTACTACAAAAATACCGGTTTCGTGCTGATTAACGTCTGCTGTCGAGTATGCGGTCGCCATTTATAGCAGCACACTGACCGTGCAGACCCCAAGCTCCGAATTCGAGCCGCCTTTTCACCCGACCTCAACTGCCTCACGCCGCGTCGAACAAACTCAAAGGCCGAGCCAAAAGTATCTCGAACGGAACTCGCTGCCGTCAGTGTCTCACCCGAGCAAAAACTGCCGCTCGGCTCGGCCCGGCGCAGCCAGCGAGGCTGGGACGGCCAGGGTCGTTTATCGGTGCCTTCCCGCCACTGGATTAGTGTCAGTCCACGGACTCAGCGGTGGCGGCGGCGGCGGCAGCGCGACCCAGGTCGGCTGGCAGGCAGGGCCGCTGGGTCAGCTTCTCGGTAGTGTGGTTAACTGGTGTACTGGGAAGACGAACAAAGACCCGGCGGTAGCCTGAGGTATAGCTGACCCAGTTACAGGTTGCTGACCCGATGACACGACCAGATGGCCGGTGCGGCGGAGGTCAGCCGGCCGTGCTACTCACGGCCTAATCAGGTGTTCAGCGCTCGTACGTCAGGCGTGCAAAGTAACGCAAGAGATGGGCGTATTTTGAATGCCTGTCCATTACCTCATCACCGATTTACTTATGTAAACGTATCAAACAATCGTCTTTTTGTCAAAGGCAACGCTTCGTAAATGCAACCGCGGCAGCCGGTCGCCGCATGAGAACGGAGGTTAATGTGTGGCCGGCACCGAGCGTGCGACCGCGACCGCCGCCCGCCGCCGGTCGCCGCCGCGGGTCGTGATTTGCAGCGGATAGCACAAACACGGCCTCCGGTCGATACTGGCGGGAATGTGGGCCCAAGACACCGTCATGTCACGGCCAAACAACGTCCCGATTGGGCCGACACGGCCCGGGCGGAGTGAATCTAGCTGTTCGGGTAAAAACGAACAACAGGGGTGGTATCGATTAAACGGTTACAAAGAGACCTCACTATACGGTGGGGAGGATATATGTTGGCCGTCGCTATCAACAAAAGGCTCAGTCTAGTGAAGTGAAGACAACTTATAGGCTTCAGCCAGCGAGCCGATTGGTCACAGTGTCAAGCTAGTACGGCACATTTAACCAACTTTTCGGAAAGGCTGGAGCAAGATCCAAAAACGATCCGGGATCCAGGATCCCTAGGATCCTAGATCTGGGATCTTGTTGGATCCTGGATCCTGCAGGATCATTTTGTTGTGTGATCCTGTGGATCTTGGATTCTGGAAAATTATTTTTCGTGGGATCCTATGGATGGAAAATTATTTTTCGTGGGATCTTGTGGATCTTGGATCCCTATTTTTGGGTCCTGGGCCCTTCACTAGAGCCCTTCACGGACACATTTTCAGCCCCCATCCCGTTCCAGCTCATTCAGCCAGACCCAAAGCCGTGCCAACCTGAATTCATAACTGATGGGGCTCTCGTTCCCCACCTGTTTCAAAGCTTAACCCGCCATTACTTGGGGGGGGGGGGGGGGGGGGGATAACGCCCCCCTCCCCAGTCAATGGTATTCTGCTGATAGCCTAGTCAATGCCGAGTTAAGCATATTTCACTTTTTGTGGTGCTTCAATATAAGAATGCATGTATTTCATGCTTTAAAACTCCCACACTCAATGTCAAGGGTGTAATATTTACATGTAGTGATCAGACATGTTCCAAGATCCCAAAACAATTCCGGGATCCAGGATCCCTAGGATCCAATATCTGGAATTCTGTTTGGAACCTGGATCCTGCAGGATCATTTTATCGTGGGATCCTGTGGATCTTGGATCCTGAAGAAGAAGACAAAAATCGTGGGATCCTATGGATCTTGGATCCTGGGCTAAACATGGCCGTGGGATCCTGTGGATCCTGGATCCTGGAAAATCAATTTGTCGTGGTATCTTGTGGATCTTGGATCCTATTTTTTTTTGGCCATGGCACATGTCTGGGCTGGACACGAAACACACCTCAAGCTTCACTCGGCTGCAACAAGCTCGTCCCCAGGCCTCCGACCCTAGTACCGACCCTCGCTCATCGGGCACTGTACGTGCCGAGTTTGCCGTCTGCCCCCAGACGTCTGACCTGGCCGTCTGACTCAGGCGTCGACCAGACGTCTGACCAGGGCGGCTGACCCGGACGGCTGACCCAGACGTCTGACCCGGGCGGCTGAACCCGGACGCTGCTCGACGTCTGCCCGGACGTCTGACTCAGACGTCTGACCCGGGACGTCTGACCCCCATGACGGCTGACCCAGACGTCTGACCCAGAAGTCTGACCAGGGCGTCTGACCCAGACGTCTGACCCGGGCCGGCTGACCCAGGCGTATGACCCAGACGTATGACCCAGACGTCTGACCCAGACGTCTGACCCGGGCGTCTGACCCGGACGTCTGACCCGGACGTCTGACCGGGCGTCTGACCCAGACGTCTGACCCGGGCGGCTGACCCCACGCGTCACACTCACCCAATCTACAACTCAAGACGCCGTCCACATCCGTGTTGTCGCTGTCAGCACAACCCGCTGCGCTCTCGCAGATACCGAAATACTGTTTATGAAATGATCCCGAAATAGTGCCAGCCCGGAATGAGGAGTGAAGCATTTCAAGTGGCCCGCTCGCGCGCCCGCGCTGAGGAGAGCGGGACCTGCGGCTGTTAGATTGGCCTGGCTTCGAAGAGGCAAGCTGTTCGGACGGTGGGTTGGCACTGGAAGATTGCCAGAGATCGGTGGGCTCTACTGGGGGAAGAGTTCAGGTCTCTGTCGTGTTGCATCGCTTCGCTTCTTGTAACAGTAACAGTCTTAAGGAACATTATTCACCCTATTTCCATGGGCAGTTTAAACTGGTTTAAAATGGATAGCTTAAAACGGATGAGTTGGTTTCCGGCCATGTAAGTGGGCATATCTCGCCAGCAATCATCGAGTACGAGAGGAGGCGTAAAATCTTGGCAGGCTGGCGAGATATTCCCACTTACATCGCCGGAAATCAACTAATCCGTGTTTAGCTATCCGTCTTAAACCAGTTTAAACTGCCCATGGAAATAGGGTCAATAATGTTCCTTAGCGGATACAGGTTTAAGGATAGTAAGGACACTTTGGTAAGGATACTCCAGGTAAGGACACTTTGCTAAGCACACTTTATCATAGCTTGCTTTCGTGTAGCAGTGTCGGTGCTATGCATCACTTTTCCGTTGAAAGACAACATACTGCTGTACGGAGGGTTTAACATTCAATATTATAATGTTATTTTGATGATTTTTACTAAAATATATATTAATCAGGAATGTGAGTGAAAATTCGTAGCTTTAATAACATAATCAACGCAAAGAAGAAAGGTAAAAGCGGATACAATGGACTAGCTGCTGGTTGCCTAACCCACTGATTTATGTATTTGATGAAAATCAAATGAATAGAAAATATGTTATAGAGTGTCACTTTCCTATAAATTCCTCCGAATTGTCAGTATTTAAAATAATTAAGTATATTGACGTAATTTGGCATTCTGTTCTCTGATTGGTCGTGACGTCAGACGGCAATAGTTAGGCATGTATCGCCTTGGGTCAGGCGATCAAAGTTACCTGAGGTAGTCTTGAGCAGCTCGGTTGACATATTTCTTTTTAATATGGAGGTTCAATAGAAAAATAAACAGAATGCTTATCGCACGGAAATTAAAGCACGTTGAAACGGAAATTAACCCGCGCCGTGCCGGGGGGGGGGGGGTGTTTAGACACCCCCCCTCAGGTTTTTCGATGATAGCGAAAAAACGGCGGCGCGCAGCGCCGCCGTTTTTTGACACAGCTGTTCGGGCATCAATTGCGCACATTATGTAAAAAAAACAATACATCGGGTTATCTCAGGTCAGGTCACCAGACCAGGTCACGTGACCCCACCTCCAAAAAAACTTGTGGTCGTACCACAGTCACAGTTTTTAGATGATCGGTTTTATACTTACAGGATTTTATAAGGTCATATGTATCTACAATTTGTTTATCTTGAATTTTTTATATCAGCGACCTAAGGTCGGGTCAATTTCGTGACTTCCCCATTATAAGTCAATGGGGAAATATTCAAATGCTTCCTATTCCAAAGATACGCAATATATCAGTCTAATTCCTTCTGGATCATGTTATTATAGGCCATTCTTGATGACCTAGGTGCCATTTTTGTTCACTGACCCCTACAGGGTCAGCCGAGGTCATCCGAGGTCACCAACAGTTGTATGTCAATAACTCTCGACATAATGACGATAGAGAAGTGAAACCGACACCAATGTGTTTGTCTCGTCGAGGTACATCTTCCCATATGCAACATGACCTATTTGGGTCACCACATGACCTTGACCTTAGGTCAAATTGTTAAGTTGACTTAACAAGGTCACCATATATATCATTCAAAGCGCCTTGACAAGATAAACACAATGGCGTAAAGAGTTTTACGTTATCTTTATTAAGTAAAAAGTTAATAGCAAAAACGATTTAGCAAAAAAACTGCACTTTTTCTTTTTGACCTCTGGAGCCTCAAATATTGACCTGAGATCAAATCTGAGGACACCTCAGCGATTAAAAATTTCACTGACTGGCGTTTGCTTTTTTCCGTTTATTTCTAACTATCATCGTTTCTGAGATATATGGGAATTTCTGGAGCAATGTCCTAAAACAGGAAAATTTGACCTTTGATGACCTCTGGTGACCTCAATATTGGCTTTAGGAAAAAAAAATATCTTTAGTACTTTCGAATGTGCTTCTCGAGAGCTTTCGAATACGCTTTTCTGCGTCTTTCTAGCCCTTTTAGTTTTCGAGTTGGAGGGGGGGGGGGGGTGTCTAAACACCCCCGGCACGGCGAAGTTGGCGCCGAGCACCGGCACGGCGCGGGTTAAAGCACGTCATTTCATTTGTATCACGTGGTTTTACAGTAAGAAGCATACAAATAAAATTGTGGAATTCTACCTTGAGACCAAATCAATAATCTTAACGAAAGTTCAAAAGACATTTTAACGGATCGCTACAGCCAAACGGATCCTAGGGAATATCTAGATATCCATCCATACAAGCTCTGGACCCGACAGAAGCTATTTCAGAAGAACATTGAGGGCACGGTCGCATTTTGCAAGTGGTTTCTTGGGCAGTGTTTCAGTGAGGACAGTCTCCGGATCTGAGACTCATAGACTGTATTCGGGAACATCCACAGTAAACCCGTGGCTTTTCAGAGCCCGTTGTGTTGTGAATGCGTATAGGCGGATAGAGAATAATGGCATGTCTGTGGCGCGCTGCTGCCAGCTGGGCGCCGCGCTGCTCAACAGACAGTTTGAGCAGTTGAGCCCTCTTGACTACTTCCTGGGGAGGTACTTGCAAGAGATATAGGTGTTCAAGAAGAATCACCAGACCAGTAAGTAACTACAGAGAGCCGTGGGAGCTGCAGTGCGGGCCATCCCCGCCGACATGTGCCCGTAAGCAGTGATGAGTGAGGCGGAGGGCGGAGCTGTGCCTCAGCCGAAACGGAGCTTATCTCGAATATGTGCTGTAAAGGATATTAAGATGACGGTTTGTGTTTTGAATATGCACAGCATGAATCTCCACAAAGTTCTGAGCAGTTTGGTGCTAACAGTAAATCAGATGAAAACGCTTAACCATTTTTATTTTCCACGAGAAACGCCCTGCCTTCCCGGTGGTAGTCGGTTCACTATTGCCATCTGACGTCACACCATCAAGTTCTTTATAAATGATAAACTTTAACATACAAATATCTCGCGAAATATTGATTTTATGCAAAATGAAATGCATCACGTTCATCATCACATTTTTTCTTATTGTTTTGCAAATATTCACCAAACAACCTGCAACTAGTTCATTTTAAATGCATTGTAAAATGTGCTAAATCTTACTAAATCGCCGTAAACACTTAGGTATCATATTTTCAATTGCGTTTCCAAAAAAGTCATCTTTCGTTAAAAAAGTGTTATGCTATAAATAAAACAAAATATCGCGCCCCCAACTTGTCTGTCTGTGACGTCATTGGATTGTACGCGTCACGGTTCTCAAAAGACATATACAGCGAGCAATTCTTAGTGCACGATTTTCAACGGGTTTCAGTCCCTCTCAAGCTCCCTAAGTTTTCACAACTTAAAACATTAACATTAATTTACAAACATTTATAATCATTATACACATTTTAAACACACATTTATACATATTTTAAACAAACATTTAAAAGCATTTTAAACAAACATTTACTAACATTTATCAACATTACAAACATTCTAAACAAACATTTCTAAACATTTATCAACATTACAAACATTTTAAACAAACATTTAACTAAGCATTAATTTTTCATTTTTAAGACCTGCAAGGTTTGCTGATGATAAATATGCTGTCGGTTATGTATGCATGAAGACCTCTAAACCCATCGCCACGGTGCAGTGTGCAGTGCAGGGTGATACAGGAGCACCAAGTCCACCAGACTTTGATGTGAATGTTATGGTCGAAACATCAGACAAATTATGAATGCAGCTTTATTGGGTGCAAGACCCACACAGATGATTGTAAACATATCATACCCTTTGTATTTTGGCACCTCAGGGCAGTGAGGGGACGCAGACAAATGTCGAATGCTATTAGAAGATGGTGCAAGATGGTAACCATCGGATGTGTTAGCCACTTCGAGGCCAGTGAGAGCGAAAGGCAGTGAAAAGAGGAAACTAAAGGCAGTGAAAAGAGGAAACGAAAGGCAGTGAAAAGAGGAGACGAAAGGCAGTGAAAAGAGGACACGAAAGGCAGTGAAAAGAGGAATTGAAAGGCAGTGAAAAGAGGACACGAAAGGCAGTGAAAAGAGGAAACGAAAGGCAGTGAAAAGAAGAAACGAAAGGCAGTGAAAAGAGGAAACGAAAGGCAGTGAGACTGACTTTGACGAGAAACTTTTCAGGCTCGGGGCTGTAAACTCCCTGTTGTCTGGGGTTTCATTGCCGTGACATGACACAAACAGTTCAATTGATGGTTGTCCAGAATAGCAGTGTGGTCAAGGATTGTGCATGGATGGCTGGTAAAGAAATACGTTGAGCGTGCTGGATTCAGGAGAATGTGCCATGTATAGATTTCTGGCCTTCTACAATACATAATTCTCCTGAGAAGATTGTGACTTCGTGGACAAACTGCAAAAATAGTCGAAAGATTATCCTTTATCCTTTTCCGCACTTGAGCCGCAGGTTGCTTGTGGCATGCTATAGGTATGAATACAATGGCGTATGTTTGTGTTGTAGTAAGGCACCCGGTCAATAGGCTTTTGATGGTCAAGGCAGCTGTAATTCCTTACAGGGTTTTGGCTGCCATTGACTTGAATTGATACATACATAACATACATGCGCAGTGTGCACAATGCATTTATGTTGAATGATTCATGGAGGTCATTTATAAGTATATTATGATTAACGATAGTCACATGCCATACATTTCAGTATATTCACCAGTTTGCATTAAACGCATAGGTCATCACAAGTTAGTAAGGTCGTTTCGTAAGTTATCAAAGCGGCACACCGTATATGCATTATCTTGCCAAGTTGAGAGATAGGCACGTGGACAACACTATTGAACCCAGGAGCGAAGCACCGCTTGGTCGTTTTACTGTTGTTGGCACGTGTACTGTTGTTTCCTAAATTCATTTAGCAAATCCTTGCATCCTTCCCTCGATATAAAGGTCATTGTTTCTCTTTTATTAGTGATAACTGCATCGGCAATCAGCATACGCCACAGAGCCGCAGAGCCATACATAATAACGGGACAAACACAGGGCAGATCATGACCGGATGCAGGGGAAACATAACAAAATTAGGCTTTGCCGTATGAAGTTTTGAAATTAAAATAACAGGCAATATCTCTCATTTTGTATTATCATATAACTGAGAGACCGTTTCCTATTCAGCACGTGTTACACATATTTTACCAATAAAAGCATGCGTTTATGGATCGTAATGCTGAAGCCAATGGGAAAAACACCGGAAGTGTTATTGGACTCTACATGATCCAATAACACTTTGATATTGGATCATACCATATTTGGTCATGAATTCTTGGATTATTGGATCGCGCGAACAGTTGCATGCTAAAATATTTAATGGACTCGCGCCTGAAAGATTTCTTATTGAACTCGCCTTCAGCTCGTCCAATAACAAATATTTTTGCAGGCGCTCGTCCATTAAAATATAGTAATGCAAACAGCACGATATAAGTGTAGGTAAGGGTGCTATTGAACAATCAACGGCAGAAACAGCGTTTTTAATTTGCCCACATATGTCGAGAAAATATAATTTTACAGATCACGTGAGGTTAGCATGCTGTATCTTACGCGCTGTGTCATAAACAAAACGAATATTTCGGGATAACTGTTACACCATCTCGCTATTCCGCTACATATCGTGACGACTTCTTTACGACTAACCAAACTACCCAAAACACCAGCACGGGTCCATAACCGCTGCCGGCGCGAACCCTCTGCCCTGGTGGTTATTTTGCAGAGTGTGGTCACGTCTCTAGGCGTGCGGCCCGACTACTTTGATCCAGATTGGCTGCCAGGCGTAGGTGGGCTGCGTTGTGTCCGGACGACGAGCTGTGTGGTCAGAACCTCTCTGAGCTGCGGATACCCACCGCCCGCCTGCCATCCGGACGCTACCGGGGGTCTGATAGGCGTGCAGATGTGAGGCTCGTCTCGGGGCAAAAACATGCTTCAAAGCTGGGGCCAGAGTAGCGTGACGAGACTCCATAGGGTGGCTTAGAAATACAGAGGGTATGGCAGAGTTTTGGGATAGGTTCACTCACTTTAGAAATGCGTGATTCCCAAATAACTTGTGGGGCTATTTAAATAAACAGCACTGCTGCTGTTGTGTCTTCAGTTTTCCCACGCATTTTACTGAGACATTTGATCATAATTGTGAAAGTTTTCAACAGAGATCCTGTCGCAAAAGACGGTATATTTTTACCCACCATCTAGCAACAAAAATAGCACTATAGCGTACCAGCGGCTAATACGTGTCTTATCCCTATTCGTCTTACACCCCCACGACGCCATCAATGGACTGGCGAGTTACGTAACATAATGGCGCTGTCACGAAAACGCACGTCGTAAAGTGCAGCTGCCAGGCGCGACTGTATGGGCCGGTGGCACATTTTGACCGGACGCAGTCGAACCCGGAGAGCTGGCAGGTCCGCGGGGAATCATACAGTCGATTGCCGTCTGACCGGACGGCCTTGGCGGCGGCCAAGTGCGGCGGAGATGAGCTGCCACCGACCACTCTCAGCCAGATAGTGCTGGACAGAACACTCTCGGCCTGATAGTGCTGGACATAACACTCTGCCAGATACTGCTGGACAGAAGTCAAGACACTCCTGCCAGATAGTGCTGGGCAGAACACTCTCTGCCAGATAATGCTCGGTAGAGTGGCGATCTGAAGAGTGGCTAGTGCTGGACAGAGGGCACTATCTGCTAGATAGTGCTGGGCCAGAGGACACTAGCTGAAACATGTAGTGCTGGGCAGTTTCCGGTGCTTGCAGTGCTAGGCAGCGTGCACTGTGTTGAGCGCGTAGAGCCGGGCAAAGTGTGTTATTTGGAGCATTTAGTGGCGCATGTTCTTCACTTATTGGAGCATGATTGGGTAGATAATCCAGTCACGGTCCACTATGCAGTGCGAAACTGAAACGAATGCACATACGCAAGTCGTCAGCTTTGGCAGAGTTGAGCCAGGTGAGACCTCGCTGCAACGGGTGCCTCATATTACGTCTACGTAATATAATCAATTGGATACAAATGTCCAAAGTGGTGGCAAATACCATAATATACCTAGGCTTAGATGTTTTAGAGCGCTGTTTTTTAGTCAGTCATTATCCTTTTAGCTATGCAAAATGTGACGTGCTAATAAGGTATGCATGTATACCTATATCAACAAACGGGACACATATTTTGTTGCACTGTCTTCAGGTGTGAAAAGGCGCCTTCCCTAAATATAGTATTTTTCTGTTGCTAGTCTAAAACATTGTATTTAGCATGCATTTTAATACATGAAACTGGCCTCACACATATCACTTCAGCATATTTTCTCAGCGAAACAAGATTACCTAAATGGATAAAACGGTTCTGTGATTTATGTAAACGAATCTGTCTCTTTAAGGAAGACACTCGAGATATATCGCTTGTTTCATGCTTCTCAAATACAATTATTCTTAATCAAGGAGCGGAGAAGAAATTGAGAAGAAGAGAATCTCTTCGATATTTATTACGGCTAAGAAATAGCCTCTCCTCTCTCATCCATAATGTTTAGCCACCACAAAACCTGCCTAATATAATCTGCACTCAAAATGACTGCAACCATAATCGTCAGAGGTGGAAAACCTTTGACAAAACCTACTCCACATCTTCGGAAACATTCTACTACCTAGGGTTTGATTACATGGACACTTTGTGTAGCAAAATCGGCAATTGCATGTACCAGGGACAATATAGTATAATACCGCTGATGAGGTCTTATGTAACCCATGACTGTGCCAAGCTCGGTTGATGTACTAGTATCTCACCTTGCAGTTGTCGCAGCAGAGTCGGTATCTCACCTGGCAGTTGTCGCAGCAGAGTCGGTATCTCACCTTGCAGTTGTCGCAGCAGAGTCGGTATCTCACCTGGCAGTTGTCGCAGCAGAGTCGGTATCTCACCTTGCAGTTGTCGCAGCAGAGTCGGTATCTCACCTTGCAGTTGTCGCAGCAGGGTCGGTATCTCACCTTGCAGTTGTCGCAGCAGAGTCGGTATCTCACCTTGCAGTTGTCGCAGCAGAGTCGGTATCTCACCTTGCAGTTGTCGCAGCAGAGTCGGTATCTCACCTTGCAGTTGTCGCAGCAGAGTCGGTATCTCACCTGGCAGTTGTCGCAGCAGAGTCGGTATCTCACCTTGCAGTTGTCGCAGCAGAGTCGGTATCTCACCTGGCAGTTGTCGCAGCAGGGTCGGTATCTCACCTTGCAGTTGTCGCAGCAGAGTCGGTATCTCACCTTGCAGTTGTCGCAGCAGAGTCGGTATCTCACCTTGCAGTTGTCGCAGCAGAGTCGGTATCTCACCTTGCAGTTGTCGCAGCAGAGTCGGTATCTCACCTGGCAGTTGTCGCAGCAGAGTCGGTATCTCACCTGGCAGTTGTCGCAGCAGAGTCGGTATCTCACCTTGCAGTTGTCGCAGCAGAGTCGGTATCTCACCTGGCAGTTGTCGCAGCAGAGTCGGTATCTCACCTGGCAGTTGTCGCAGCAGAGTCGGTATCTCACCTGGCAGTTGTCGCAGCAGAGTCGGTATATCACCCGGCAGTTGTCGCAGCAGAGCAGGGTCGGTATCTCACCTGGCAGTTGTCGCAGCAGGGTCCGGTGGAGCACTCTGCCTGGTCGCGCAGTTTACAGGTGATGTGGTCACAGCAGGGGTCCAGACGGGCACACTCGGCGCCGTCCACAGAGCCACAGTCGCAGTCCTCGCCGTCCTCCACGATACCGTTACCGCAGTTACGGATCTTCAACTGTGAACGGTAGTCAACGGTCAGAACAAACACGGTTACCGATGATTAACTGTCTACTACTTTAGTCAACGGTTAGATCACGGTTACTGATTAACAACAGTGGATGGGTTATGATCGGGTGAGGGTACTGTGCGAGTCGGGTCAGAGACTGTTAATAGGATTCTGCGGGGCACGGATGTCCAGGCACCAAGTGTTCGATGGGGAGGGGCAGTGGACCAAAGAGTAATCGGTACCATGGGCGGAGTTACCTATCCATAAGTATGGATAGTAACTCTGCCCACTTTCTATTGTTATCCGCGACCACGCGCAGCCGCTGCCGTTTCCCGTACTACAAAAAGGACAGCTAGTATACCGCCCGCCCCGTGGTAGGCCGCAACGCTCAGACGGCCGCCCCGTCGCATGGTTTCTCGCCTTCCAGTGATTGTGGGATGAACCAAATTAAGTTTAAATGCATTCGGGAAGCTCTCACAATCACTTATGACATGTTGGTTCCACCGATGGACATCATGCCTGGTAATTGTGCCCATATATGTAGGAACGTCCCCGTGGTAGGCCGTTTCCCGTACTACAAAACGACAGCTAGTACCGCTCTGTGGTCGCTAAATCGCGTATGATTCCTATCCATACTTACTTTATCCATGTCCATACTTTCGAAATGGAGCTCAAGGCGATTAATGATATGGGGCTTAAAGGGAAATAATGACCTTTTGATTTTGTTAGAAACAATTTCTTAGGCTACCGTTATGTTTTTTTTTTAAATTTAAGAATTAAATAAAATTATTCCCAACTTCAAAGTTGTAAGTTTGGAAAAAATACATAACAAGTACCTTGTGTACTTCATGAAGGTCATTGACAAATTCGTCCTTCCCTACCATTGTTTACATCGAGTGCGCGGCATTTTTGGAGGCTCTGTGACATTTCCGATCAAACTGAGCGCTGCTCCGACACACGCTAGTAGCGCTAGTAGCGCTTTCGTTTTCCATGACAACCAGGCGTAAGCCAATCAAAAGCCAGAAAGAGAATACGTTCTGGCTTTTCATTGGCTCACGCCTGGTTGCCATGGAGAACGAAAGCGCTACTCGCTACAACTCGCCACAATGGTTAAGTGCGCCGAGAAGCATGACAATGACTTTGTAAACAAATCGCCGACGCTAAATAGGTCGCCGTCGATGTGCATCGATGAGCTTCCGATTTAATTGCCAGTTTTGTGTTATTGTTTGTTAGTTTTTTTGGGAAAAATTATTCTTTTTCATGATAATATAAAGCATAGTGTTATATACAGCCACAGACAAATTGTACAATACTCCTAATGTTGAAAACAAATGAAGCGATTTTCAAAAATTGAGGGTCGCAACCACTAACTATGCCGCCGTTGATGTACATCGATGAGCTTCCGATTTTATTGCCACTTTTTCCAATCGCTGTTAGTTTTAGAAGATCGCCGGGCATATAATCACAACGAGTAGAACGCACAATATATTTCCACTCCATTGCGTAAAAAAACAATACGGGAAAAGCCCGCAGTTTGATGAGGACCAAAAGTACTTGCAAGTACCGGTCGTTAAAAGTGTGGAACGCTTATCAACTTTAACTTGAAATATCTTTCGGTAGGAAAGTTTTCATGCAAAATGTGATGAATTTACAATATATTTTGGTCTCGTCTGGCGATTTCAAGTGCTAACTCCATTTTTGTGGAAAAAGGTCATTATTTCCCTTTAAACAAACAGCGCGATAGGTGGATACGCGCCTATCAAAGTCGGTTTTCAATTTTGTCCGGGCAATTAAGAAATAAAAGTGATCTTACATTGTCATCAATAGTCTCTGCCAATGACATCAGCTTCGACTCCCCCACGTTTTCATCGGCACAAAATAAGCTTCAGCAATGAGCACGGCCGTTTTCCGTACCTCCCAAGCAGCACATCAACAGAATCACAGAGCTCCTTTTCCGCCTCTTGCGACCCGCTCGCACACCAACCCCTCCCTCCCCTCACCCTGTGCATATTTGACCGGTTTCACCCACTGTCGCTCACCGTCCGCTCGGACCCATCCAGCCGCCACCGACGCGCGATCCATTTCAGAATCAGCGAATAATTAATGACGACAGAGAGTTGCTTGGATCGGTCGTCGTCGCAGCCGGACGCACGACAATGCGGCCACAGAGGCTGGCTGCGGATCGGTGGAGCGCTGAGGAGTGAACGGAGCGAGCCGAGCGCGGCGGCGCCGCCACAGGGGGCGGTGAGTGGATGGGAGGGGGAAGGGGGGGGGGGGGATGGAGGGGGAGGGGGAGGGGGAGGAGAGGCGGAGGAGGAGGGGAGGGAGGGGTAGAGACTTTGCGTAAACAAGCTGGTGAGATGCATTACTGGGCGGAGTTGATGTCGCTGTGACAGAGAGGTATTGGTTGATGGGCAAGATGTGGTTGGACAGTTTTCACTCAGCGGTGTTTGCAATGTCAATGAAACATTCGTCATGTTTACATCTTTTAACCCTCGCCCTACGGGAGCTTTTTTCACCTTCGCCCTACGGGGGGGGGGGGGGGGCTGACAGGCCCCCCTGTTAACTTCCAAACCAAGCAACTTAGAGCAATGCGGTAAGAACCAGCATGTTGCCTGTCATGAGATGAATCAGACTGTTTGCGATTTTTAGGTTTCAGGTCAACGGGTGACCTTCCGGGTCAAGTGAATGACCTCGGATTTACCACGTCCAGAACAGCGATTTTGCTCTTCAGAAAACCTAAAAATTAGAAATTGATAAATGTAAATAAAAAGACATGTTCCTAGACCAGTTTTGGCTCAGAAATACAAAAAACGTAATTGTTTGTTCGTATATTGTCCAAAAATGTATAAAAAAGTTATAAAAAAATGATGTCATCAGTTTCTTACACTTAGGAAGCCATCACTCAGTCAAAAATGAAGATATTGCTTTGAAATTTGGTATGGGTATTCCCCATAACAAATTTCAAAGTTCTCTCACATATATTCCGGTTTTTATAATATCTTTGAAAATTGTGATTTTGTGGGGATTTTAAATCAGTCTTTTTGAATTTTAGGGGTCAAAAACCAAAAATTGTGAAAATCAGAGATTGTTATTTGAAAGAGAATGTCATTTTGTATCTTTGGTGAATTGTGTTTGCAATTTGCTTTAAAACTCTGTTTTCTACGATTTTTCAAATATTTCTCATTTTTTACCCACATGACGTCATCAAAACATTATTATCTCCCAAACTTATTGACCAATTTCAAATTTTTTTTTACAGCCTACGTATAATTGTTGTAAACTCAGCTACCAAAAATTTAAGCAAGGTGCATCCTATGTGTCAAAAGTTATTCAAGAAAAACCTCAGGGGGCCTGTCAGCCCCCCGTAGGGCGAGTGTTAACTCAGACAAAATGCGATATTAAAAACTTGTAAGGTAAGACGGGCAAATGAATGCAAAGTAACGTCATCAAGCTTTTTAATCATTTATGAACCAAAGTTCCATGGTTATCAAAATAATTTTGTTTTAGGGCTGGCCTCATTAAGAACCCGTTTTAAGGTTTTCCATTTAAGTTGAAAAGGTCAAGTGAACTACGATATTTCATCCGTTAGACGTTCTTCAATTTTACCTTTGTCAAGCCTTGTCCACCTGTGCCCCATTGCCATCTGTATGGCTTTTGTAGAGTCTTGAATCCATTTCTTACGTTATTGTATAAGGTGATGGCAGATTAAATATATCATCTTGCATGTGTTTGACAATTTTTTTTAAGTGATAGCATTCCGGGTTTGATTTCATTTGGTTGATATGAAGATCGTTTTAGTCAGTCTGTAGATTAGGTTTAGGCTTTTAGGAAGTATTGACTGTATTTACTGGAATAACCGTTTTACGGGCCATTCGTTAATGCTTGTTAGAACATGCTGAGTTCATTTAAAATACTGGAAAAGTCTAATGTCACACACGAGTAAAACCATTTATTCAAAGCCAGGCTAAATAGGTGCAACATCCAGAATGAGTGTGTGTGTATGTGTGTGTGTGTGTGTGTGTGTGTGTGTGTGTGTGTGTGTGTGTGTGTGTGTGTGTGTGTGTGTGTGTGTGTGTGTGTGTGTGTGTGTGTGTGTGTGTGTGTGTGTGTGTGTGTGTGTGTGTGTGTGTGTGTGTGTGTGTGTGTGTGTGTGTGTGTGTGTGTGTGTTGTGTGTGTGTGTGTGTGTGTGTGCGTGCGTGCGTGCGTGCGTGCGTGCGTGCGTGCGTGTGCGTGTGCGTGTGCGTGTGCGTGTGCGTGTGCGTGTGCGTGTGCGTGTGCGTGTGCGTGTGCGTGTGCGTGTGCGTGTGCGTGTGCGTGTGCGTGTGCGTGTGCGTGTGCGTGTGCGTGTGCGTGTGCGTGTGCAGTGCGTAGTGCGTGTGCGTGTGCGTGTGCGTAGTGCGTGTGCGTGTGCGTTGTGCGTGTGCGTGTGCGTGTGCGTGGCGTGCGTGCGTGGGCGTGGCGTGGCGTGGGCGTGGGCGTGGCGTGGCGTGGGCGTGGGCGTGGGCGTGGGCGTGCGTGGGCGTGGGCGTGGGCGTGGCGTGGCGTGGCGTGGGCGTGGCGTGGCGTGGGCGTGGGCGTGGGCGTGGGCGTGGGCGGCGTGGGCGTGGGCGTGGCGTGGGCGTGGGCGTGGGCGTGGGCGTGGGCGTGGCGTGGGCGTGGCGTGGGCGTGGGCGTGGGCGTGGGCGTGGGCGTGGGCGTGGGCGTGGCGTGGGCGTGGGCGTGGGCGTGGGCGTGGGCGTGGCGTGGGCGTGGGCGTGGCGTGGGCGTGGGCGTGGCGTGGGCGGGGCGTGGGCGTGGGCGTGGGCGTGGGCGTGGGCGTGGGCGTGGGCGTGGGCGTGGGCGTGGCGTGGCGTGGGCGTGGGCGTGGGCGTGGGCGTGGGCGTGGGCGTGGGCGTGGGCGGTGGCGTGGGCGTGGGCGTGGGCGTGGGCGTGGGGCGTGGGCGTGGGCGTGGGCGTGGCGGGGCGTGGGCGTGGGGCGTGGCGTGGGCGTGGGCGTGGGCGTGGGCGTGGGCGTGGGCGTGGGCGTGGGCGTGGGCGTGGGCGTGGGCGTGGGCGTGGGCGTGGGCGTGGGCGTGGGCGTGGCGTGGGCGTGGGCGTGGGCGTGGGCGTGGGGGCGTGGGCGTGGGCGTGGGCGTGGGCGTGGGCGTGGGCGTGGGCGTGGCGTGGGCGTGGCGTGGGGGGCGTGGGCGTGGGCGTGGCGTGGGCGTGGGCGTGGGCGTGGGCGTGGTGTGGCTGTGGGTGTGGGTGTGGTGTGGGTGTGGGTGTGGGTGTGGGTGTGGGTGTGGGTGTGGGTGTGGGTGTGGGGTGGGTGTGGGTGTGGGTGTGGGTGGGGTGGGGGTGGGGTGCGGGTGCTGGGTGCGGGTGCGGGTGCGGGTGCGGGTGCGGGGTGCGGGTGCGGGTGCGGGTGCGGGTGCGGGGTGCGGGTGCGGGTGGCGGGTGCGGGTGCGGGTGCGGGTGCGGGTGCGGGTGCGGGGCGGGGTGCGGGTGCGGGTGCGGTGCGGGTGCGGGTGCGGTGCGGGTGCGGGTGCGGTGCGGGTGCGGGGCGGGTGCGGGTGCGGGTGCGGGTGCGGGTGCGGGTGCGGGTGCGGGTGCGGGTGCGGGTGCGGGTGCGGGTGCGGGGCGTGCGGGTGCGGGTGCGGGTGCGGTGCGGGTGCGGGTGCGGGTGCGGGTGCGGTGCGGGTGCGGGTGCGGGTGCGGGTGCGGGTGCGGGTGCGGGTGCGGGTGTGGGTGTGGGTGTGGGTGTGGGTGCGGTGTGGGTGTGGGTGTGGGTGTGGGTGTGGGTGTGGGTGTGGGTGTGGGTGTGGGTGGGTGTGGGTGTGGGTGGGGTGTGGGTGTGGGTGTGGGTGTGGGTGTGGGTGTGGGTGTGGGTGTGGGTGTGGGTGTGGGGTGGTGTGGGTGGGGTGTGGGTGTGGGTGTGGGTGTGGGTGTGGGTGTGGGTGTGGGTGTGGGTGTGGGTGTG